>JARPRG010000527.1:233016-268319 GCA_031001745.1 Hartigia nigra
TCAACGCATCAACGCATCAACGCAGCGTCTATTGCGTGAAAAGGATCAGACAGCCATGTACTGGAACTGGAATGAGAGCATGGCGGATTCTGGGACTTTTGGAAACTAAACAGAATCGAACGGATGAATTTTGCTGCGAGGTGGAAACTGTGAGAGTTTTCTCACGAGAGGATGATGTCATCGGGCCGATTTGGTTAGAGGTACGAAAGTAAGATGCGGCCGGTGATTGCTCGAAAGCGAGAACGGCACTCGATTTCGTAAGATCGTTTTGTTGTGGGAAAGGATCCTGGGAGCGAATACACTTACATGGTCATACGAGCAGTAATTGCCTTATGAATTTAATGTCAATCCTGACCATCATCTTCGAGAATGCGACTGAGAAATGAATGCCAGTGAAAAGACAAAATTTTATTTACTGTAAAAACTTTATATCAGCCAATCCCACTTACACTGTTTTTACACGAGCTCAGTTTGCACACGTTTATCACATTTATTTCCTTTGCTCATCCAAGCACCAGCTTCACTATGATGGTCAGTATGTTGAGAAATATCAATGGAACTGTTAAAAAATAAAACAAATTTATTTCGACACGTTCTCTGCATATCAAATGGCGTAACTTTTATTGAAAAATACTTACACCTTGCTACTGTTCTTATCGAGCGAACTAGATTGAGCATCTGTGACTTGATGGTTGGTGGTTCTCCAAATCCTTGGATATTTTGTTGTGCTCCCCAACCCACTGAAAACAAATACAGTATTTAATGACACGACTCTCTGACAGAACGAAACACGTGGGTCAACGTGGCTGCTAATCAACAGCCATGACAGGCGCTTCGAATTAATTACGCATGAAGGACTTTCAGCCGAACGTGAATAACAAAGAGAATTGAACCAACCGTATTTCAAGTAGTCGTATGTACAAAGTAACGAATGTTTGATGGAAACACTATGAAAAGGGATTGGGCTACGTCATAGATGGCCACATCATTGCCCAGCCCGTAGAATACAGAGCACACCAAGATTCGTAAGGTCTTCCAAAGGGGAAGTCAGGTATAGTTTCTGTCTGACTTACTTTTCACCAGGAAACGTTCCTCGTGTAAGACGCACACGGCGTTTAGACACAGAAGTGTCGCCTCGAACAACGTCCACAGGGTGAACGCCATGATCAGCTTTGAAATTGAAAAACAATCGCCATACTAGACACAGTCGTTGTCAGCTGGAGGAATAAAACTGTAGACGCCATCTGAAGCAAAACTTCGCAAACTGCATGAACTATCAAAGCTCCATCGACTATTTACGATGATTTTTTAATTAGAAGTCACTTATTCTTATATAGTAATGTTAACACAATTCATTATTTACTGAAAGAATGTAGTAGCATATTAAAATGCAATCTATACAAGGAATGTGAATGATTAAATGTAGTATGGTTAAAATATGATAATGCTCAGTCGGTAATTCCGTAGAAAAATCTTGTAGAGGCATCTGCCATCGTGTAATATGAAATATGACGATAAGAAATCACAGAAACGTCGATGACGTGATGTACATAATTCAAAATTTCGAATGAATAAACGAATGATAGGCAGAGAATCCAATCTCACAAAATCGAAAAAGTCGTTTGAAATAATCAAGCGGTGTATACAGTGGCGAAGGGATCTAGTAGGTTCGAGGTTCAGGGCGAATGAGCGATTTGCATAAAGAATCTCAGTTAAATTTGGTTTACCCAAGGTGTATTATCATATTGTTGGTCTTCGCTTTAATCGTTGTCAAAGGGTTATCGCGATATTAAAATCGGTCGAAGGTGAAAAAGAACTTTATGCGAGAACCACCGTCGCGCTGAGATAGATGTCCGCAACATGGCGACCGTCCATACGTGCTGTTGAAAACAGGTATTTTCCTTGTGTTTCACATTTCTTATTCGATCTCAGGCTTGCTTTAAAGTTCTCTGCATATATTGCTGCGTGCTGCTTTTCTCTATGATTATTTTTGCTTGTCCACTTGATGGTATTGCTGATTTACTTCTATAAGTCTTGCTTATTGACTGATACCCACTTACCTCTTTTTTCATATTTTTGACTGATATTCCTTGATTTGACCGTTACCTTACCTTAGTGAACCTTTAAATTGTCTTGAGCCTTTTAATCATGAATGTTCAGCTTGATTTCCTTATGAAGATCCTTAACTGTATATGAATATACTACTAAGGTTTAACCTAATGCTGTTTTGAAAATTGCTCGTTTAGCCGGTTTTCTACAACAAATTGCATCCAAGTTTACAATTTCACTTTGAAACGAACACAAGGCCTTCAGGATATTAAACATTTTACTTTGAAGCATTGATACTGTCAATATAATGACATCGTTCTGATTCTATTATATTTAGTACAGAATAACCTCATTGTCCAATATCTTTAAGGTCCTTTGCTTTTGTACAGTATGGTTTTATCAAGAAACGTTACCTATAAAACATTCATCCCTCTGAGAAAGTCTATCTCACGAGAGATACTTCTGGCTATGGAGCTTTAGCAGCGTGGCGAATACAATTGGAATCATTTCATCAAGACGGTCATTGGTCATAGCATGACTAAATACTAAATGATCTTTATCTGTTTTCAGGAGATGGAACCTTATAAATTGTAATCCATGCCATATCAGGGGTTTCTTGCAAAAGGGCAAACCTTTTAATGTTTGCAATTAATCATCAGCTATAAATTAACGTAACGCTCGTCAGCGATATCCCAAAGATCCAAGAAAGTTAGCCCCGTCGATAAGCGTGGCCTTAATATGTATTAGGAAGGTCAATAAGGCACCAAAAATTGGCAATTTTTGGAAAATTTCGCGCAGCCAACACGTACGAGCCACTCATCATTCGATAATTCTCGTTAGAAAAGTCTTGAAATGTTTCGCTGGGAAAATCATACAGAAAGTTCTAATTCACATTCACTAAACGACACTTTACCGAGACTTAGTTGCGGCTGCATTAGCCTCGCGATTACTCAGTAGAACCGAGATAGGCGCAATCAGCCGTTTTCGAAATTTCTAAAAAGATACAGAGCCTCGAGTAGAAGAGAAGCAATAGTACCTTTGGAATTATCGAGACAGAGTGGATGGACGTTGCGCATTAATTTGCACGCTTGTTTTGACTATGTATCACGCTATGTTTTCACCACACACGCTGGTGCAGATAATGGGCGGACAGCAACCTGGCGGACCGTGTCCGCCGATGCAGTCGCACCAGGTGCATACTAGGAACGCTAGCAGTGCGCACCAAAGCGAATACGCGCAATACGTGCCAGACGATTCGGGTCACAGAGGGCATCGGTTCATGCAGGTACGTATCGCCTAACCGTGAGAAAGAACTCCGACCAACACTCTCCACAGTCATTACAGAAATCCAAGGATGTCCAAGCGAAGTCCAGACTAACGAGGATCCACTGTCCAAAGTACATTTTACCCGATAACGTTTCTTGATCACATATCGTTTCTGTCGTCTCACGAATTATTTGTATTCGTCCTGCATGATCGCTGAAATCCTGAAATCCTGAAATCCTGAGTCTCGCATGATGCAGCTCGTGCCTGAATCCCTTTGGTCCCTCTTGCCATAGATCTTAGCTTGCGTGTTTCTGGAGATGCTTTAACATAACTGCTCGTTCCTTAAATACCCGTCACTCATTCCTAAGGAATAACTTCTGTGCTTTAACAATGGCTTCCTATTACAGGCAGGCTCTTATCCGTTGGAACTGTTGCAACTGATGGGCGTTGAGATTCCACCGCTGCGACGTGGAGGGTACAGCAGCATGCAGGGCGGCGGAGCTCCCAGTGCTGGTTGGCAGAGACGTCTCAGTCCTACCAACAATGCACCCACGATGCCGCCGCCCCATCTCAATTTTAGACCAGCCAATACTGGCTCGATAAAGAAGCCCAATTGGAATAACAAAGCGAGTAAAAGGAACACCTACAGGGAATCCTTTTCCCAGAATGAGATGTATAACAGTGACAGCGGTTTTAGTTCCCGGTCACCAACGCCTAACAAACACCAGGCTGATGGTAGTCAAACCGAAAGCTCAGACGAGCGGGACTCCGTAGCTTCATCGGCCGACCAAGGCATCAAGTGCGTACCGGTATCCAAAAATCTGGATTCTCGTCATTCTCCTGCACTTGAATACTATGTCGCTCTTTTCGAGTATTCGACTTCTCTGTTTCACATCTCTATCCGCCTACTTCCAGAAGACTGCACGAAGTGCATCCCAGCACGAACCACAACGGCCAGTCCACCAACGCAGGCGTCCAAGGTCTGATTTCCAGTGCATCGGCGCATCAATTTTATCAGAGTCAACGACCTGTCAATTACTACCACAGCACTGTCCCGACACCGCGATCGCAGGTGCAGAACTATCAGGGCAAAAGAAGATACCAGTCCGGTAGGAGAAGCACTACGAGAGAACCTAGCATACCCCTAAGGTAAATATGCGAAATACAGAATAGAGCACTTCGATTCTAGGCAAGAACAGTCCGCCATCGCAAAGGGCTCAGAGAGGCAGAAGGTTCTCCGGTGTCCTCCTGCCGACCTACAGTATGTTCCCTAGGTACTACATAGCGCCAGACAGATTTCTAGCACGGTCGCACCTTATCCAAGTCACCCACGTCCCTAAAGATCTACTTAATGGCTCCCAGTGGGATGATCTGTCACGTGCTATCTGGGAGAAGTTTATGTCCAATCAGCAGACTGAGACTACTTATAGGAACAAGATGATGCTTTGGAAGTACCTCTACATTTATATTAAGGTTAGTGTGCCAGAAAGCTTAAAGACGTGGAATGATTTTCTAATTGGAAACTAAAAAATCGACTCTCTATCGTGAATTCTCCTTGTCAGTCAACCTTTCCGAAGTACGGACTCTTTCTCGTTGGGTCCACGATGAACGGATTTGGATCGGACAACAGCGACGTGGACATCTGTCTTCTGGTGAGACACACAGAAATGGATCAAAGAAACGAAGCTATTGGACATCTCGAACAGATACTTAAGTGCCTCAAAAAATGTGGTACTTGCTGAGAAGACTTGATTATTTTACTTGGAAAGTCGCCCGTGAAAAAGTAATAAAGACTATTGTGTCTTTCAGATTTTATCGAGCAGCTGGAATTAATACAAGCGAAGGTGCCTATTCTCAAGTTCCATGATTCCATGCAGAATCTGGAGGTCGATCTCAATTGTAATAACGCAGTTGGCATTAGGAATACACATTTATTGTACTGCTATTCCCAAAGTAAGAAAGATTTCCTTAGGTTTTCCTAGATTCGCTTGGACTCCTAATAAAAATCCTGCATTCCAGTTGACTGGAGAGTCAGGCCGCTGGTGTTGCTCGTCAAGCTGTGGGCGCAATTTCAGGGCATCAATGACGCTAAAAACATGACAATATCCAGCTACTCGCTAGTCTTGATGGTTATACACTTCTTGCAGTGTAAGTACGGATAACGAAGAAGCGGTTATAAGAGAAATAAAAAAATGTGGTTATATCAGGTGGCGTAACTCCAGCGGTTTTGCCCTGTCTACACTCTCTCTACGAAGGCAAATTTGGCCCGTCCACGGATATTCATCTAATAGATATTCACGAGGATTTGGATATCAGCGTAATGAACTCCTTGCCACTGAATCGTCAACCCCTGGGTGAACTTCTCCTATCTTTCTTCAAGTACTACGTATCGTTCGAGTAAGTCTATCGTATCCTCAAGTACGCGCGTACAACGCACTTGAAATAACTTTCCGAACGTTTAACGAAGAAAGGATTCAATAAAAGTTTCAGTCTGTTCGCGATTTCGGTGCGACTGGCAAGTAAAATTGTAATAGAGGAGTGTCGGAGAGCTCGTTCCTTCAAGAACGATCCTCACCAATGGAAGTATCTCTGCATCGAAGGTGAGTAAAAATCTGTAGGTTGGTAGTACTTTTTCGAAAGCAGGTAGCGAACGGCCAAATGAATTTCTGCAGAACCATTTGATCTCACTAACACGGCAAGGTCGGTCTACGATCCAGATGTCTTCTGCCGAATAAAACGGGTGTTTGCCCGCAGCTACCAGAGACTGAAGGAGAGCAAGGATCTAGCGAGCATCTTCGTCAAATTCGAGTCGACGACGTAACCGCGAGCCAGAGCCGAGCAATCATAGTCATATTAGTTAGGCTAATTATTTATTGGGCGTTATTTTATACTTGAGCGTCCAGTTTTTTTACGAGGCTGAAGCCCGACCCGGCGACCGGGCGTTCGAAGGGACGTCGGACGCGGATTCTTCGTCATCCTTTTGATACGGCACGCTTATAACTTGTGATAAATGAGCGATTATTGTCAGTCAGGCGGAGCGAAAGAGTTAAACAACCGAGAGAGCAGAGATTTATATTCTCTTCGAAGAGACATTTTCTTCCTTCCTTTGTCTTCCTTGTTACCTTTTTTCTTTTTTCCTTTTTTTTCCCCCTTTCCTTCCTGCTTTCTTTCTTGCTTTGTTCCTTTTGCCAAATGCAAGTGGTCGCGACACCTGGAAACGTAGCTTTTTCCATATCGATATCTAAACGCAGCAGCGAAGATTCGGTCACGTTTAGACTTTAACGTCTTCCATTCGAGTCACTGATTTATCACGATCAAGACTTCATTCAAAGACCTGAGTGCGATTGAAAGAGATACGATAACATATGAAATATAATGAAATATTCGGGACAAGACTTTCGGCCAACGTTCTCGCCGTTCGCGACTTCATTTGAATTGCAACGATCGACATATAACGTTCGGTCCGGTCGCTTAAATCACATATCGCAATCAAGGAAAAAAAGGTGGATAACCGATAATGCCAAAAATCAAATTGAAATGAGAAAATTGCATTCGTTTCCATTAGTAGAATCTACCATCAGAGAGCAATTGCAGCATAATTCAAGGAATCCACCTGTAGCATTAGAAAGATTAAAAAAATTAAAAAATATAACCATACAAAAACACTAAGGGGGAGTTCCAGAGAAAATGTTGGAAAATAAAAAAAAGAATGATAGTCAAACGATGGGATGAGTTAATGATTTTTAAGTTTCGTAGTATTAATGCT
The DNA here is from genome assembly GCA_031001745.1 of Hartigia nigra. Lineage (NCBI taxonomy): Eukaryota > Metazoa > Arthropoda > Insecta > Hymenoptera > Cephidae > Hartigia > Hartigia nigra. Next base: position 240,098 of record JARPRG010000527.1, read on the forward strand.
TTTCGTAAGTGTTTCGCACGTTCGGGAGCCTTCAGGAGTTCGTTGGTTATTCGAGAGGAATTCCGACAAAAAAAGAAAAGATTGGGCAAATCGAAAGGAAATTTCAACGTTTTCTCGTGAACCTTCTCGCCGTCGTTGTCGTCACAGAGACGAAGGCCGGGCCCTGCCCTAAGTTCCCCAATTGCGCTTTTCCTTCCGTTCCCTTGCTTCTCCGCATCTTCACTTAAATTTTGTTTCCACTAAATCTTCCTCCTGCTTCGGAATCTCTTTACAGAAGAAGACAAAAGTGTTGGCGTGATAATTTTGAAAATTTCAAACGCCTGTCCAGCTCGATTCGTTTTTTTCGAGCTTCGGCGTGAAATGTCGAAGGACAAACGAAAGTTCCTATTGAAGTGGCTGAATTCTACTCGCTCGTCTCGCGCGCGAAGACGCTGCTTTTTTTCTTTTCTTAAACTTTTTTTTGTTGCCTGGCAAGTTACGCAAGCTGTTGCGCGAGGAACATGAAATATAGTAGCAGGTCGCGCGATGCTCGGGGAAGAAATTTTATACGCGTTATTGATATCTACCTTAAGGACGACAATGTGATACAAGTACGTTAGCGAGGAGCCATGAGAAACATGAGAAACATGAGAAATTCACGCTCTTGTGATTTTCGTTTCTAGTCTCGCGAAACAGGCGTCGACTAGTCTTTTTTTTTTCTACTGGTTTCTGTTGTCCTAGCGATACTCCTGATATTCGGGATCCTCGCTCATCGCTCATCGCACCCAAAGGACGATGCGACAAACTTATATATATATATACAAACATATACGAACACTCGCGGTGTTCTTCGCGAGAGCGAGGCTTTAAATTTCTATGTGATAGTTTGATTAAAAATGAAAATCGAAAAAAAAAAACATGGGGGGAGTTTAAATGAATACACGAGGCTGTGTCAGCAGTATATACTACGTATATTAACGTTTTCTGCTAAGTATAATCTTTATATGCAATTGAAGAGTTTCCGTAGTCGAGCAATTTCAATTTCCACATTACACGCTGACCCGGAAGGCTCTTCAATTACTACGTTACGTTCTATCTAATAGTCAGATGTAATCACAAGTGCCAAAATTTCACTTTCTAAAAGAAGAAATATTAATCATAAATAATAAAAAAAAAAACCCAAAAAAAAAACAAATACAAGGAAGAACACCCTTTAAATTCATAAGTGAGAAAGATATTAAATTATTCTTTTGTAACTTTCATTTTGTTGTGAAATAAATGCAATGTTTATATATGGAGTGTATAGTATCTATGGACGGATTGCACAACATTTTTTCAGGCATCTTGGTGATCTAATCAATGAAAAGGAAGCCGAGGACTTATAAGCATGGACGAAGATAAAGAAAGTATTGCCTTTTCAAATGAAATTTATTGGTACCATAAGGTTTTACAATGAATTTTCGTATTGTAATCTGCAGTTAGTTAGCGGTGCGCTGTTTGTCAGACAATGAGAGAACTAAAAGAATAAGTAATTTTGTCGCTGCGTCTATCAGTGCGAGCTGCCATTCGGTCGAGCGGATCCATAATCCGTAAAGGCAAAACCACTACCAGCAGGAACAGCTACCGCATTACAAGTCGTAGAACAAAAAAAAAAAGAAAGGAAAGCGAAGAGGACAAGTAGTAATATGAAATTAGAATATTGAAAAATACAGCCAGTGCACCGTACGAGTTAAATCTCGCTGAAAGGGACGAAAAGAAAGAAAGAAAGAAAGAAAAGAAAACTAACGAAAGATAGATCGTACGAGAAGAGAACTAGAATTGCGAATGAATCAAAGTCGAATAGGACGCTTTTCGATATCGATCTGATAAAACAAGTAAAATCCCCTGAACGCTAACGGACTATGACATATCCTTAGACATTAAAAGTAATCAATTAAAACACGGAACGATCTCACCGTACGCGGATTTACTGTTATTCAGCTTCTCACGAGTTCCGCTTAGAACGCGGCTGTCTGATACGGAAGGAGCAGGAAACCATTGGCATCCATGACAAGGTCCATTTCGACCTGATGCTCGCCGCCATCGTTGCTTGGGATTTGCCGAGCTCTCTTCACTCTTCGTTCTCCGATGAACCCTCCTGGTATTCCTTTGTCGCTCCTTCCGGCCTGTTTACCCGCTTTCTTCCTTACCGTGAAGAACGACTCAGACAGAAACTGAAATAGCCCATCCGTTGGCTCCGAGGGCTTTGGCGGTGGCAAACGCGTCAAACTAATGAAACACACGAAAAGTGACCAGTGCTTAAGGATGCCTGGCCCGAACACATCCGGACGTGACTCAGAAACTTGAACTAGCGTCCAGGTCCAGGTCCAGGTCCAGCTGTCGAGCAGGACTGAACGGGAAGACGAGGAGTGTCCCAGGGCGTCTAGTGTTGGATGTCTCCTCGGCGTGTTCGTTCTCCAGGCAAACGAAAGTTTTTCTGAGTAAGTGTCAAGGTGTGTCTTGCTTCCGCTGCGATTGGTCAGGCAGCTCGGCAAAAGAAGGCATAGAATTCGAAGAGGCAAGTAGAAAAGTTGTGTCTCTACGTGCGAAGCCATCAGAATCCTCGATATCTTGGACATTCCCCGTGTACCTGCATCCTGCATCCTGCATCCCTCAGGACGAGGAATTTAAAAGTATTTGCATCCCTCGGCATCGCTCTCTAGTACGCTTATTAATTTCCTCGAACAGACAACTAAGCACTTCCTGAACAGACTGGACAGACTGGCCAGGATCGCTTCAGAACCGCAAGGTATGTCTATAGTCATCCGGTGAATCATCACCCTCTGTGTTTCATGTCGGTAATAATTGTCTTCGTAGATGTATTTAGTCTTATGTCGTTTTATGTATTTTTGTCTCTTTGCTTCTCTACTATGCGGAGAGAGCATGCGTGTATGCCAGCGATAGATAGATGAACAGCAGAGGGATAGATGATCGCTGATGGCCTCTGCCAATCGCTAAATACCTCTTTTGCTGAATAACCTCTTTGTTTAACGGCGACGAGCCGCCTCCGTCGATAATAACTCGTGACTCGAACGTCGAGCCGCTTTACCCCGTTTTGCGCGTTGGTGATTTTTTTAGTTGTTGGTCGAAGAAGAGTTGGTCGAACGAGCCTTCAGTCGCTCCCGCGACGCTGCATGGCGAATGCGTTATACAGCCGTATCCTCTTGGCTCAATAGGGCTGCGAAAATTGGCCCCCAGCTTGAGACTGACCGGATTGATAGAACCCACTCCGATCGCCCTGGTACGTTGAATCCTGAGACAGTAAACCGTCCATCTGGGATTGGAACTCGCCGACGGCGAACGAGTCCTGGGACAGTTCAGCTTGACTCAGTCCAGGTTGTGAAAGACTGAATCCTGGCTGCGACATGCCTTGGGTTGTGCCTTGAGTCAAGGGTAATCCTGGTTGACTGTACGGCTGAGTGTTCTGGTCGCTTTGACTTAGCTTTCCAAGGCGAGGAGCGGGCTTATTCTTTATACCGCTGCTGCCGCGACGGTTCCGCTGATTTTGGCGGGCCTGGAGTGCTTGCTGGTGCTGGTTGTAAAAACGCGGTGGGACGTGGGCCATGTTCATGAACATGCCCACTGGCACGGGCACGTTGTTCATCGCTGCCTGGGCGCGCTCAGGACTTATGTAGCTGATCGTGTCGTGCGTTCTACTGAAAATGTCCAGAGGGACATTTCTCTGGTAATAGGGATTATGATTTTGGGTGCCGTTCACTTGAGTGCCGGAACGATCGTAGACCGACCCTGGAATCAGTGCCTCTCTGGCGTCGTACATGGACGTGGACATGAAGTGCGATCCGGGATTAGCTGCATTCACTAGTTTCTTCGGTTTCGCAAATTGAATCATGGATTCCTTAAGATTGTTTAGTGGTCCTTCCACCAGCACCTTCTGTTCTTTGTAGAAGCTCAGCAGATGATTCCAGAGCGGCTGCTTCGACAGAACTTTAGGATTGCCCACGATTATTATTCCGTACTTAGCTCTGGTCAGAGCTACGTTCAGCCTTCGAGGATCATTCAGGAAACCTATTCCTTGATGCTCGTTCGATCGTACGCAGGACATTATTATAATGTCCTTTTCGCGGCCTTGGAATGCGTCAACGCTCGCAACCTCTATCTCCTGGTACAACTTGGAGTGCAATGAGCCTTGGTACTGCATATATTGTACCAAGTAGGCTCTCTGACCTTCGTAAGGGGTTATCACTCCAATCTGCTCTGGCTTTACACCGCATCGCAGAAAACGTGTCGTGATCTTCTCAACGTTCGATGCTTCAGTTCTGTTTAAGTAGGAAGTTCCGCTGCCAGCGATCTCTTCCTGTCCTTGGGTGACGTAGAAGAACATTGGCTTATCAGGTGCTGGCCAAGGAAAATCAATCTTTAGGAGCTTCCGTTCATCCGCACAAACTCCATTCTGCAGTGAACCCTCGTAGAAAAAGTTTGAGGGGAATCGCGAAAGATCAGGATGCATTCTGTACTGGACCTCGAGGCGGAAAGGCCTGATTCCTAGGACTACCAATCTTTCAAATAACGACTGAGACAATCCTGCTCGTGCAGCTTTTTTGCACATGACCACAGGACCCAGTTGGCAGTGGTCTCCGACCAGGATCAGCTGTTTTGCTCCCAAAACGACAGGAACCATACACTCCGGTTCCGTAGCCTGCATACTCTCGTCGATCAGGATAGAATGGAATTTCAATCTGTGCAATCGAGGATCGCCTGCGCCGACGCAGGTGCAGCAAATTACGTCAGCGGCTTCTAGCAGTTCTTTCTCTGCAGCTTTTTTCAAAAGTCGGTAACGTTTCTCATCGGCGCTCGAAAGCTCGCCAGTTTCGTCCTTTAGTTGCTGTAGCTTCTGCAATTCCGTATTTGTTTCCATGTTCTTAATTTGATTGTGCAATGCCAGGAAGCTCACTGGAGAGTCTATGGCTTCCCTAGATTTTGCGCATAAGCGCACTACCTTCAAGTTCGACTTGTGAATTTTTTCAGTGAGCTGATCTACTGCAGTGTTTGAAGGAGCACACACCAGGACTGGTCCACCGTTCTGTTTGACCAGCTGATAGACAATCGTGGCACTTGTTACCGTCTTTCCGGTTCCAGGAGGTCCTTGAATTAGAGACAATGGCCGTTGGACGGCGTGTTTCACTGCGTATACTTGGGATCTATTTAAATCGGGTAGGTTCGGAGCACTGAAATGTTTCGGCAAGTGGCAACGGAAAAGAACCTCTTCGACCTCGTGACCCAACAGTCGGTGATATATGTAGGCGGACACAGAAGTGTCGTCTACGGCGAATTTTCGTAGCGCCAGTTGCATGCTGCGTTAAACAAACGAACGAAACCGATATGATTAATATTTCGATATTAAGAATATTCTCAGCAATAAACTTACCGATCGAAACTGGTACTTTTCCAGATGAAGTCCACAACGAAGTTGCTGATGCATTCGGTGGGAGCTCCAGAGTTATTTTTCAGCTCTATTCCAACTTCCTCGCCATAATTATCAGGAATTTTAATTACATGTCCAATGCCAGACCACGGTTTGTGAAGTTCACCAAGATAACGCAGTCTGAGTTCATCTCCGTGCATTAACTTCATATCACCGTCCGTTTTTGCCAACATAAAGTATGCGATTGTCTTTTTATTTAAGCCAACGTCCCATCTGACTTCGATGTTCTCCTGGGTCTGGGACTCCTTCAGTCTCTTGTCGTAATCTGCCTCCAGTTTAACCAAAGGTCCAAAAATATTCTGATACTGATATCCATCCTCGTAGCGCAGTAAGACTTGTTGTGGTTCCTCGTCGACCCCAGGTTTCTCTAAATCCTGGAAAGTCGCATCCACGTTGTCGCGCCATAGCTCTTCCAACTTGTTAATCTGCTGTGCAGATATTTGTCTTGCGCGTAATTGTTCCTGTTCCGAAGGAATCTTCACAAGCCATGCTAAAAAGCTGCGATCTTCTATCAATGGTTTCCACTGTTCCTGGTCCCTTAACAAAAGAAATTTAGCATAAAAATATGCAGGTGCCTAAGTACAGTCAGTTATTAGTGTGCATTGTGATCTTTGTGTAAAGAGAGATTTAAAAAGAGAATAGAACATACCAGTTCATATCTTTAAGGGAACTTTGAGCAGCACATGGTTGTCTACAAAGCAATACCACAACGGAATCTGCCTTGGCAGGTATAAATCCAAGAACGAAAACATTTCTCACAGCACAGGAGTAACACTCTAGCACAGTTTCACCGAGAGGTCCGTCTCTATAAAATTTATAAAATCCATATAGAACGTGGTTGGTCCGTTTATCGAGCATGAATCTTACCTGTGCAATGTGACCTCTTTGTGCTTGGCTCGAACCAGATGATTAATGATATGTGATCCTGAGGTATTTCCACGTCCATTGCAGAACCACTTGCGACAGACATTGCACATAACTACGCACGATGCCTCATGTATGCCACAATATTTACAAGCATGTTCTGGCAAATCTCTATTATAATAGGCTTCTTCCTCTTCCTCTTCAAACTGGAGCTCAGCCAATGTTTGTGCAGCACCTGATATTTTCAAATCCAATGAAGACGCAACACTGGTCCCATTTACCTAATCAGAAAGGATAGCCATGATTAATATTAGACTGCAGGAAAATACAGTCCTTCGAGAGAACACAACAATAAGATTCATCTGCACTTAATAATAAATCTAATCGCCAATTGATAGACGATATTCCCGCGTGTCTTTAATAGAGGTTAGGTGCAAACCGCATGGGTGTAGGCAATTCACGATGGGTTCCCCAAGGAAGGGAATACTAGCCATGAAGAGTGTTATGCCAAAGTTCAAGAACGCGCGCAAACTAGAAAATGAACTGAAGTCGTCGTAAAGGACTAACCTGCACGGGTTGACTTTGCTGGCTCTGGGCTCCATCGTGTTGCGACGCCTGAGTCTGGCTAGGCGATGGTAAAGTAAAATCCGTGAAATCAAATTCACTACCCTGGGTATCTGCCCCGATGAGATCTGCCTCCTCAGTGTCGAGGAAGGTGAGGGTCTGGCTGCTGGGTCCGTACGCGTCAACACTCATCGTGTTCCTCTTGTGGACTCCGAATAGGGAAGTGCGTAACTGGCAAGAATTCTCCTATTAGGAGCACCGCCACGGAGATGATGTCCAATAATGTCCAATAATGTCGACAGTGGTGACTTCCGAGTTCCTTCTGGTTCCTCTTGGTTCCTCTGGCGTTAATCGAGTGCGGCGTGAGCGCAGAGAGCACTCGAGACTATGGCGTAGAGCACGAGAGCGAGAGATTGGAGCAGTGAGCTCAGCGATGAAACAGGCCACAAAAATTCTACTGGATCCTACGCCATACTTCTCTCGCGCTCACCAACATCAACGCGAGTACACAAGGTTTTTTTTTTTCGAAAGGCTGTTGCCGCTATCGTCGTCACCGTCGTCGTCGTCGTCGTCGCAAATTCGGTGCCCGTCGTCTTCCTTGTCTGTTACGTCATCAGCTGATTTTCGTGAACCTTCGCACGGAACTGGGAAAAGGGAGGGTGCGTTCATAGGCTGAGTTTACGCACAGATCTCCATGGATCTCGACGCATTCAATCTTCCTTAATGTAGTTGGTGATTACGTGGTCGTTAAATGTGCTAGATTCCCCGTTTCTTGTGTCTCAATGTTTCGCACTGACGAACTCGGTGCAAACGTATCGCCGATTTTCTTCATTTTCCTACGAGTTTCACAATACCTCGCATAGATGGCAGCACTGCGGCAATGTACCCGGTAACCACGAAGTAAGATGTCATTTTTAATTTCGCTTCTCGATCCTGCAGAACGAGCACAAAACTTTTAATTGCTGGAACGATGAAGTATAAAATGATTATGTATTAAACATTTCAATCCTTGAGGTTTGTAACCTCCTCCTCGTCCGTTACAAGCTTTTAGCAATCAGTAAAACGACAGATTCGATGGTATAATTTTCAAGGGACTTTATTAATACTAAAATTCAATTCGGAATACGCAGTGAACTATTATACAGGGGAATTATATGCATGGAATCATTTAGCAATAACTCATTTTTCTGTCTGATCTTTTCTTCATGATATGATTTTATTGTAGAACTATTTATTGTCAAGTGTGCGATAGCATTCTACGCGAATCATTCATGGCACTACACATACGTATATGTATCAGATAATAAATACAAATAATATTTACAGATTCTTAACCATACTTTACTATCTAAAATGTTTAATCATACAAAAAGTTCTAAGATTAAAACGACAGGGAAGATTCTGAGTCATCAGTGATCGTCTCTCGGTTAAGAGAACTGAGTCTTCACGATTCTCCATTGTTCAGTCAGTACTGTGGGTTTGGAGAATTTCTCTGGAAGTTGCTCTGCTGATTTTGATTCTGCTGAATGGGCCCTGCTGCAGCGGACCTCGTTTGTTCGCGATATTGCGGTGGTCCCGGGGGTCCTGCTGGACCCGGTGGTCCAGGAACCTTACCGTAATTGCCCCTAGTAGAGCTCTGATAGCTGCCGTAAGCAGAATCGTCGCTACGTCTCGAGACGTGACCGTACATACTTTCTGGTCTTCTGGAATTAGTCCCATTTTCAGAACTGGTAGCGAGGGGTCCATTCTGCAAGTGTCCAGCCCCCGAGGCCTGAGCAACGTTCTGTACCGTCTGTACCTGTTGTTGATTCTGAGTTCCGGGTGGTGGAGCCGGAGCCCTCCCATAAATACTCGACCCCGTAGAAACCCCGTAAATTCCACTCTCACGAGCACTCACACTGGTGGAGATGCCGCGTATACCATAAATACTCTGCGTACACTGTTGCAACTGATTTTGCATATTCTGATTGGTGCTATTGTGATTTTGCGTCTGACTCTGGGAACTCGGTGAATTCTGCGAGGTTTGAGTGTCCCTTCCGCTCTGAGAAGTCTGTCCAATTCTCATGGGATAGAGACTCTGCGCGGGAACCAGGGGACCAGGTTTAGGTATAACCAGACCATCCCTGGGACCGGACGTGGACTTTGCGTAGACGCTCTGCGACCTATTCAAATTCGCCCTGGTCAATGGTGGGGACTTACAATAGAGGGACTTGGTGCCACCATAGATGGATTCTACGCGATCCAGGGCCGTGGGTGGTGCACTGTAAACAGAACTGGAGGCCCCTGCCACGGGTCTGTACGTCGCGTAGCCTCCTGGAAATTTTGGACCAGTAGGTTTATCCAAATCGTCATAAGGGTCCTCGTCGGATCTCATGGAGGAGTTGTCTCCGTCGTCGATGTCCCGAGAGTCTCGTGTTTTTCTGGGATTGAGGACATACTCGTGCAGAAGCGCTGCGATAGCTCCACCAGAAAGGGGTCCCACCCAGTATACCCAGTGATTGTCCCAACGATTCATGACGAACGCCGGGCCTAAAGCACGGGCCGGATTCAGGAACGGGCTCTGTAAAGATTTCCGTGAGTTTTTCAGTTCTACCAGTGACGAAGGCAGCATGGGGAGGAGAAAGAGAGACGGAGTCTAATAGCAGACCGGGGCCCATTGTCCTGCGGCAGGTGGCCGCTGGCAGGCAGGTGCCCCAAGAAAAGTACATCGAATATTTGTTAAGTACTCACCGACACCAGGATGGCGGCCGTGTAGGCTGCTGCCAGGACTCCCGCAGGTTTTCCCGATACCGAGGATGGCAAAGAAGACCGTGACGTTTCAGAAACAAAGTGTGCCAGGACTATCAGGACTGACAGGGTCAGTTCCACCAGAAGTCTCTCTATAGGACCGCCAAAACGTCCAGTCTGCGTGCTAGGCGGAGACATCACTCTGAAAATACAAAATCCACTCATTAACATTATCTTAGGCTCGCACTCGAATGATACCTAATTCTAAGCTCGAGAGGAGCTTGCAGGTATAGATATGAATTTGAGAGTGGAATTAATATTGATCGGAAAAGTGTCGCATATGGCTGCCGTATGGATGGCACGCGTATAACTTACAAGAGCGCAATAATAAATTTCGGATTTTCCCATTGAGAAGGAGCGCGAAGTGCGCTTCAGCCACAAGAGCGACCCTCGCTCTGGACCTAATGTTTATATTAGCCGGTGTATCCTGCGGCGAACCCCTGCTAAAAAGCTCGTCGTAGATCGTCGTCAGCCCATATAATCATACGGGGTCACAGTCAGTCGACCTCCGGTAAAATGACCCCCATAAATCCGAAGGGCATCCTTCCTTGACCGTGATGCAAAAGTTGCATTAAGTGCACGGCTTGCTTGCATGCAAAATGCAGTTACACTCTTGTCCCATCATCAATGCTACAGAACGACTCGCTCGCTCTCGAGAGATCGATCGCACGATCGCACGATCGGTGAATTAGGTGGTTATCGACAAGGCTACGCTTGTAATCTCCCTTTAATTCAACATAACAGTCGAGAAATCCCTTTGAACTCTTATGCAGAATGCAAATGAGCTTCCCGGCTAAGGCTCTCTTGCCGTTCCCCTCTTCTGGGTCTCAACGTACTGATGAAATCAGAAATGCAGATCATGCCTGAACAATTGGGATCAACTGGAGAGGCTCGACGCATGGATGGACCGTGTTCTGTTTGATAGATGAAAAAAATGCGGGAGAGTAAAGAAGGCAAAAAATGGGAGATTCGAACTCCCCTGCGTGATAAGCGGATTTACGCGATTCAGGAAAATAAGGGTGAGTAGTGACGCTAGCGCTTCCCACGCGAATCGGATCCGCTTTTAGTCTGAACGATGAATATTTTTCTTTTTCCATTTCTTTCTTTACTCTTTTTTTTTCCACGTTTTTATCCCCATTCCTCCTATCATCCATTTCGTGGAGGTGGCGTTTCCTTGTTCCCTCGTTCCTCTGACTTTTCAGTCTTTACCAGCGAGAAGCAGCACCGCAGTAAAGTGCCGCGGTGGCTCGCACTGGTTTTCTCTTTGGCAGCGAACTCTATTAGAGTCCGACGCTCTTTCGGGAGGAACCTGCGCGTCAGACTTCCACCCCACGATAAAAGGTTCGGCTGGCTGCTCAGGGGCGGATTTTAATCGTGTCGGGCGCACTTGACGTGAGAGCCCCGCAACCTGTGCCCCATTTTCGCAATTCACACGCGATCAGAGCCAAGAGACCGAGAGGGTGCATGGTGTACACTCTGTATCCGAGATGCAAGAAGATACAGGGTGAAAAATAAGGGGGTCTCCGTCAGAGGGTGAACCGGACGCGTTTTAAATAAATTTCAATCCGACCAACGTACGACCCCCGTATACGTTTAACGAGCTATTGATACCCCGAGGAATTATCGAGGGGGTTGTCCACGCACCCCATCCCGGAGAAAAGCCACACATGTCGCCCACTTTAATAGGGTTGATTCCGCGATGGTCTTGATTCCACTATAAAGTTCGCGATGGGAAAATGTCATCGCTGTCAGGACACGCCGTGTCCAGCGTCAGTCCTGGGAAGGATACACGTGCGAAATTCTTCAGAGCTTTCATTCCGAAGGATCACGTGAACTCTTCCAGGAGTTTCAGCCGTTTCAGTCGTTTCTCAATCCTCCTACAATGCGTAGGAATTCCTTTTGGCTTGGCAGGAGCTACAGGATTTTCTGGCTGAGATTACCTGATGAATGCATTAAAGGAGGGCAGGAAGTGGCTCGGTTCGAAGACCTTTTTTTACCGGAAGTCCTTTTCGTCGTCTTTGTCTTATATTTTTATTTGATTCCAAGCAGCGATCTCACTTTCACGTATTGGAACTCCAATAATTCAAATATTCCAGTATTATCCGAAGTGGTCGAATTCTTTGATTCAAAATTAGTAACGGACCGGACTTCGCTTGTTGAATTTCAATGAGCGTGAAGCCGGCGCGGCTGAATCCTCGGCAAAGGAATTCTATTGACGACGAGAACGAAGGTCCTGGCAGCTGCCGGAGATTCACCATGGAGATCCTATAAATCGCGCGATCTGCCTTTCCACGACGAAACACGTGCCGGCCACATGTTGCACAAAAGGAATCTCCGTCGTCCTTAGGGCCACGTGAGTTCTACTCACAAAGGAGTCCTGGGACCCCTGAACGATTTTCTTACAGGGGGTGAAGCAGATGTTCCACGGCGACGTCCCTTCAGGCTTAAGAAACCGCCCGTACTTTTCGACCCATCATCTATCCTTATTCATAGAAATACAAAGTCCTGCCAATTCCACGAAAACTGAATCTTCCGCCCTGGTGAACAAGTACAATCTTTTTATTTATTTCTTTTGTAAGTTGACCTAAGGATTTCCAGGTTGATCTACACCGAATGAAAGTATACATTTTTATCCAGAAGAGACATAGAGAGAAAGCAAAACATTCGTACAATCCAACACGTGGTTACTATGATCTGTTGGAATTCAGCCAAACTCGGCTTTCTATAGCTTCCAGGATAATCGCGCCAAGCCGCCCTGACACAAAATCTAGGAAGACATAACCCTGGTGTTTCTGCTGCAAGGATATTTCATATCCGTGATGATAATAATAATAATAACGTGAAGGATAGGGCGAAGTATTCCGGGACGTCAGATCACAAATATATATGGAGGTATAGAATATCGTCGAGAGACGAGACGTTCGCGCAGGAACGTATGGGAGCCACATGTTTCTCTCGACTCCATTTTTTCCCCTTGAAATTTATTTTCATTCGGGGCCCGAGTAACGGAGGGCCTGAAATAACGAGGGGCGCACGGAAATCCACGAGGAGGATCCTGGATGAACCGGGTGCCGTTTTGTGTTTCTGGAAAAGGGAATCAGGTAAGAATCCTGCTACCTGAAATGTGTCGAGCAACAACGGCTGCAATAGAACTTTTCTCCCTGTATAACTATTCGACATGGAAACTGACCAAAAGTCTTCGTGGAAGCTGTGGAATCCGACTGGTGCATTTGATCTGGATGTTTCTATGGCAATTCCATAAAAGCAAAGCTCAAGGATCATATCGACGCCCGAATCCGACGATATTGGGTATTAGACCGTAAAGTGAGAGATATTTCATCGAAAGCTGTAGGACTGGTTTTTCATGATGATAAAAATTTGTTTCTTGCCCAATTGGCAGGAAGTAAGTTTCGACATCCTGTTGGCCACGCGTCCAGCAGCGTGCCTCTGCCTACGTCACGACACCTGCTTCCTCCAGCTGTTAGTTTCTACCTACGTTCCTCCTGCACCCTCACTCCCAACCTCACCCTCACCCTCAACCTCACCATCCTGATCGAACTGCCACTACTCAATCCTGCCCAATCCTGCCCAATCCTCCCAACTCCTTCAGCCCTTGAACGCCACTTATTATCTGTCTCTCGGATGCGATGGACCACTACGTGATGAAACCGAATGACTGATGAAAAAAAAGAAGCTTTTTGGCGGAATATCAAAGAGGAATATTGCGGTCGTAAATATTGCACGGGTAGTTAGAGAGCGATGGGCTCGTTCGGTAAGCGATTTATCGGGGTGTTTTTATTTACCCCTACGGGCCTTGGAAGAGCAAAAGAACAATGGCGTACTCACACCCCCCGGAGAGGGGAGTAAAGCAAGCTCCGCGTGTTTTAGAGAGGGCGGACTTTGCGCCACTCGAAGCTGAGCGACTCCGTCGCAACAGATGCACCGGCTTTTTACGTTCTCTACCCTTCGTGGCGCTCGGGGTGCGATTCCCGAGGGAGCCGCTTGCGGTCACCCAGTTAACTGGTGCATTGTTCGATTATTATTTCGCTACATATCGCGCACTTGTTTCTCTTTTGTCGAGTCATATGGCTGTCCTGAGAATTCTCTTCTCGAGGCCTCCCGAGTCTCCTCGGCTGGAGGAGAGCGAACAACATCTGCCTGGCTATCTCGTATTCTCTCCGATCCTCTTCAATCCTCGCCGATCCTCATGACTCCTCAGATGTGTCCTACCTCCCGTCCATAGGTATTCATTATCTCCGTCTTACTGTATATGCCAACTCTAGGTCTTTTTTGGTCCACGAAACATCTGCGGCAGCTGCGAGACGGTGGTTGCCTCTCTTGAGTGAGTGAGTGAAAGAGGGAAGAGAGGGAAGAGAGGGAAGGAGAACAAGAGAGAGAAGGAGAGACGGCAGGTGTTCGGACTCTCCCTCACTCGTATCTGCCAATTACGCGTGCCTCTTTCAGCCTTCCTTTCTTTCTTTCTTTCTTTCTTTCCTTCCTTCCTTCCTTCCTTCCTTACTCCTCTTGCTCCTTCTAATGGTCTTCTGCCTTTCTTACGTGAGCAACAGGAGAGTAGTCTGCTCGAATAAACGGGAAATATATTGCTATATTGGAATAGTTCTTGTTTGGGTGAAAAATGTCCATTTTTACAGTGCAACGAGCACAGCTCTCCGTCTCTCTTTCTCTCTCGACTGGAATAACCAGCGCGACAACATGACTTCCAGGACTTGAATTCCACCAATCGGGAAAAGCCGTAAACCGAGAGCGGCTTAACGTATGGACTCGCTCCAGATCGAATATGCAGGTATGGGAATGACGCGACCAGTTTCTCCATTAAACATGTACCCACATCGATGACTCCACTGAGGATGGAAACCTGATTTTTTGCCTTTTCGAATCCCGGAAGAAAGCCAAACCCACGTTTAACTACGTTACTTGTCCTCAGATTATGTGCATCCTGCCGAGTCGTCCTTTTCCAACAATTCTAGTACTCGTCACATTATCGGCTTAGCCGGAAAAGCCTAAAAACGAGGACTAGCTACGATAGGCGATAGCAAAAGGTACCAGCGGCTCCGATAAAGGAACGAAGATAATCAAAGGAATCAGGTCGGTAGTCGGTCCACGTTCATCCCCAGGAAGTTCCAATGAAGAAAACGTATTGGCATCTCTCTCTCTCCCTCTTTTGGGTTTTGGTTCGGGTTCTTGGGTTCTTAGGTTCTCGGGTTCCCTATCTCGCAGCTGGCATCCCTATCTCCAATTTCTTTGTTGAAGGCAATAAGATCGAGAAGGAGGCTTTTACTCACCCGTAGAGCATGGCTGCACCGGCGATACCTCCACCGCATTGCGCTGCTATGTAGAGGGTGGCTCTCAAAGGAGAGATTCTTCTAGCCAGAGCAAAGGACACAGAGACTGCAGGATTCACGTGGCCACCTGCAAGGCAACAGAGAAAATAAAGAAAGGACTCTTTCCCAATTGGCATCTATCTCCATCCTATACGAGCTAGGAGAGTGTTCGTACGCTCAGCCAATTGATGAGGGTTCAACGTCGGAGCCGTAATAGGTTAACGAGCCAACACAGAGGAGCCGCACGAGGGCCGCACGAGAGCCGCACCAGAGCCGGTGCGCGACACAATAAAGACCAATTCGGTATCTCCGCATTAGTATGTAGTCTACGCATGCTTTGTCCCAGTAGCTCCTGTTAAGACAGTAGTATGTTAAGTGTCTTACCACTAACGTGTCCAAAGATCAGGCAGATGGCTGCTATGGCAAATCCCGATGCGATGGCAGTGGCCAGGACCGAGAGACCGCTTCCGGAAACTGCCGAAGTACTTGCTGCGCCGGAAACCACCAGACTGAATATAAAAGTGGCAAAACATTCTACGGCCACGGCTCTCCAGAGCTCGAGACTCTTTGCCTCGATGGACATGGGTCCTTTTCTGTCCAAGGCTTCTCCAGTGTCTTCTCTTAAAGCTGACAATTTCGTCAAGAGTGTCACTATGTGAGCATCCAGCTCACGAGGTATCGATTCCGTCGTCATGCTCTTTGCAAGGAGGTCTCACTGAGCAATTCTTGTGCTGGTCCCACTGGATAGAAATTTAAATCGAGCAATTGCCGAGCATCGAGTTCACTAATTATTTGCTACGAAGCGCAACGATTCCTCGAGTATTTGTCTCTTAGCTACACTTGTTTCTACTAACAAGCTTTAATTGGAATGTTAACCAACCGCGACTCGGTTCTCTTTGACTTTGATGACGATTACGGAAGGAATTCGCGGCTTTTTGTTGAACAGTGTTACACAGTGCGGGTGGAGCCACTCTGGAGAGCACACGATGTTGCCTCCGTGGCAACGCGCTCTCGAGTGCAGAGCAGTGCAGAGACGAAATCCCGCGACGAGACAAGTGGAACCATGTTCCCTTAGCCCCAGCCCCACCCCCGAGCCGACAAATGTCCCCCCACCGCTTCAAGCCGTCCACGTTGCATCTGCTCCCAGTCGAATTTTCACCCTCTAACCACGAGCCCTTACTACATTGCTGCCGTAGCACGCATTGCAACCCACACCGATATTAACGTCCCACCACGAAGCTGACCACTTGATCCCGATAAAATGGATAATAAACCCCCTTCCACCCCCCTTCTCTCATTACTGATACACTTGTACCCTTCGCTTCACTTTAACCCGTTTCATCGTTGCTTCCAAGATTTTTACTCGGTTTGAGCGCATCTTTGTCGCTTGAATTTTATACTTGGAGGAATTAATGATTCACGGTGTGGAAGTTCTGCAATCTGTAGAATCGTCGAATGACATCTTATCCGATGTGTAGGTTCATCTCGTTTATGCTGGTTCAGTATCATTGTTATTCTGAGCGTATCGCAAACGGTAAGGTTGACGTATCGAGTTGCGATAGTGAGGAACAGATTAGATGTATAAGCGATTACACGCATGGCTATGCAATACATAGAGGAATGAGTCTTCGAGTAGAGCAGAGTTTCACAGGAAGGAAAGTTCATTCATGAGTAGTGGGCGGCTTGGAGTGACATCATTGCAGTTACAACCGGGCACTGCCCCGCATCTTGCCAACAATTGAAGCACGCGCTACTGACGTAAAGCCTCTGTAAAACAAAAGCTCATTCGGTACAGTGACTGTAGGCCACGGAGTGAGTAAAAGGTAGAGATAATCTTTGTCATCGAGTTTAATTTTTGCTTTTCACTCGTGCACATAGGTAACATTCGAGCAGCGAGATTTATATAGGAGTCCCTTTCCCTTTTCCCGTTGCACGTCGCGTGTGCTGGAGAACGAGGAAGAAAGAGTGACCAGGTGAAAGAGAAGGAGAGAGTGAGTGAGTGAAACGACTCATCCGTCGTGTAGACGGTGGGGATACACGTAGCCGTTCCTGGCATTCGTCGTTGTATAGTCTGTGTAGTCCGTATAGTCGTATACTAACAGTAGTATAGTAACGTGAACGGGCCAAGATGGCCGTACCTTCGGCACACGCCTTCACGGGGCGCGTCACCTTGTCTCTTTATTTTTTGGCCTTTGCCAACACCCTGGCTCAGAATCAGCCACCCTATGGAGGACGATACCAGAACCGGGACGGTGTCTACGTACCTCCTGGCTCTTCAGGATACCAGACTTATGTCTACAAGGACAGAAGGTACGGCTACCAGCCTGGCTACCTGGACCCTATTTACAGGGGCCCTACCCGAGCACCTGAGGATCGCTATCATTTTGGGGTAAGAATGAAATTTTATAGGATACCACTTTGGTTTGGCTTACTCAAAATTATTTCGGTCAGCAAGCGGAGCGTCATGTATTCTGTTGATTTCTCTGCTTTAATAACAAGGGATCCATTGCGAACGGCATCCACTCTATTGTCGTGATGTGATCGGACGATACAGGATGCTTTATGCTTTTAATTGATACTCTAGGATACGACACCCAGACTGCCATTGCCAGGAATTCTAGGAGGATGGCGCGAAGATCTTCAGGGCAAAGAGAGGCCAGACTCTAAAAATTTGGAGCGTGATATTTTTGTCAATACGAATTATGGCCAGGTGCAAGGATTCAAAGTCTACCTCTATGACAATCCTGAACACAGGCACAGACCTTGGAGCGAACCAGTCGAAAGGGTTACTGCCAATGTCAACGTTTTCCTGGGAATTCCGTACGCTACCCCTCCTACAAGAGAAGGGAGATTCAAACCACCCAGACCACATAGGTACCAACAATTTATTATAATTTTAACATTATATTGCATTTGATAACTCAATGTTTTTTACCTGAAGAGGATGGCAACTCTTACAAGCCGTGGATTGGGGTCCAGCCTGTCCTCAGCCCAGCAGATACACGGGAGCCACCAAGGGAATTCGAGACGTAGACGAAGACTGCCTGTACCTGAATATCTTTACACCCCGAGTACGTTTATTAAGATTATAAATGGATTCGTTGATTCATTAACCTTTCGTATTTAGATTGAATCCGGTTTAGCACGGCGCTACCCCGTCATGGTCTACATTCACGGTGGTGAATTTCTTCACGGTGCCAGCAATTTATTTCAGGGTCACATGTTAGCTGCCTTTTACGATGTAGTCGTAGTATCATTCAACTATCGTCTTGGAGCACTCGGTAATCTTCACTTTATTCTCTCATCCTTGACAGGAGAATATTTTTTTTTTATACCCTTTCCGCTCCCAAGGATTCCTGAGTACTGGGGATGAAAACAGTCCCGGCAACTATGGCATACTCGATCAGGCTATGGCTTTGAAATGGATTCAGGATAACATCGAGTTTTTCAACGGTGACAAGAACGCCATAACTCTTTTTGGTCCAGGAGCAGGTGCAGCGAGCGCAGGACTCCTCATGGTGGCACCCAGGTAGATGATAACTTTTTCATAGCAAGCTCTTATTTGGAGTATACGTAACAAAACTCGTGAAAATTGATAATAGGACCCGTGACATGATCTCAAAGGTCATAGCCCAGTCGGGGTCAGCAGTGGCAGATTGGGCTTTGATAGTAGACAAGTATCGTGTTCAGAACACATCAAGAGTCTATGCAGAGATGCTGGGCTGCAGTATAGAGAGCAGCTGGAAATTGGTCCAATGCTTGAAGGATGGTCGCAACTTCCTCGAGTTAGGAAATTCCGAATTTAAACCACACGTGGGCATGTTTCCGTGGGCCCCAGTGCTTGATCTGAACTTTACAGTTCCAAAAGACAACTGGTACGAAGAATGGAGAAGTTCTGACTGGCACTTCTTCACGGAGACACCTGAAGAAAGTATCAAGGCAAGAAAATTCAGAAGGGATCTCGTTTACATGGCTGGAGTGACAACCCAGGAGGCAGCATTCATCATACGTAATTATACATATACCATACGTTTTGTACTCGTTCCTTATCATCCCATTATACCTTGATCATTTATTTCTTTTAGATGATAATGAAACTCTGGCGAGAAATAACTATATAATAGATCCGGAGATGTTTGATCAGAAAGTATGGGAACTGGTGCTCAGATACAATTACACTCTTAATCCCTGGGGAGTTTATGAAGCTATTAAATATATGTATACCTACTGGCCTGATCCAAATAACGTTACACACGTTCGAGATCAGTATATAAATGTAAGTATAATTACATCTGGTAGTGTAGAAGTTAATGGACTCTTGTTACGACTTCCGGAATTCTTGCAGCTCCTATCCGATTTTCATTACGTTGCACCGTTCGACAAAATGGCCAAGTTATTGGTAGAAGAAAAAGTTCCCGTTTACCTGTACGTCCTGAACACCACCATAGAAGCATTCAACCTGCCATTATGGAGAAGAGTTCCACATGACACTGAACACTTTTGGCTGACTGGGGCGCCATTCATGGACACTGGTAGATTCTTTATTCTGAAATTAGTTTCGTGCAGTATACTCAAATAATTAAAACCCTTCGTCTCTTTCTTTCAGAATTTTTTCCACAGAAATGGAGATTAAAGCGAGACATGTGGACTGACAATGATCGCAACATGAGTCACTTCTTCATGAAGGCCTACGCCAACTTTGCGACTTACGGGTAAGAATTTATAAAGCTTTCTTTTAATTACTCAATTTTCATTCCTGTACGAGTACTTCTTATTGATCCCTTTGCAGAAATCCAACACCCGCCCAGATTCTTGGATTGCATTTTGAGCTAGCGAAACAAGGCCAGCTGCGTTATCTAAATATAAACACAACTTATAACAGTTCAATTTTTGTGAATTATCGTCAAACCGAAAGTGCATTCTGGTCGATGTACCTGCCAACCGTAATAGGTCGTCTCGTGCCCACGTATCCACCGGTCACAGAGGTACGAGGATTATCAAGTTATGTTTATCCTATTCTTTGTCTTGTTCCGATTTAAAGACATTTTCTCTATCCTTTGACTGCAGTATTGGTGGGAACCGAAGCAGCCATTGCAAATCGCGTTCTGGTCTGTATCGACGGCTTGCCTCTTGCTGATCGTCCTATCCGTCGTGTGTTGCATGCTATGGCGTAATGCCAAAAGGTAAGCAAAAGGTAAACAGAATCGAATCCATGTGACTACGCCTTTTTTGGGGATTCGTAGTGCATGCGAATACTGGTTCTGGAGGCAGAATGCCGACAGGTATTTCTCCTATTTTTTAATCATGCCATTTCTTCTCTATTCTCTCTATGGTAACTAACGATATACAATCACGCGTTTAGTATAATCGACACTTGCGTACTAACAGGGTTTTTATTCATAACACGCTTAGCAAAACGAAGGCTGCAAGAAGATACGCAGGTAATTGGGTCTCGACCCGCTGCACGTTTTTACATGCCTTCATGTAAATACTTTTTTTATCGATCGATTAATCAATAATTTCCAAAACAACCTGCCAATAGTGTATAAAATATTTCTCTCGCTTTGAATTCGCGGGAGAATAACGTCGTGTGCCACCTTTTCGTGGCTTTATTTGTAGACAATCCGATCACTACTATAGCGGGGACATCCTGATGGTGCGAGACGATGATCACTCGGAGGGAATCGAGAATCTGACACGAAATTCGAAGGAGAACGTTTACGAGTATCGGGATGCGCCAGTTCCCAAATCAAGGCAACCACGACAGAACGAAGCGAAGCTTCAGGAGCGCTTAGCACATAATCGAAAATTCAGCTCTACTCCGTCCCTTAGAAGTAATTCGAATGTTTCTTTGAAAGATATTCGCGCGGAAGGTTTCGTCACGAGTTCACCGAATGGTCAACCAAGATTGGGCAAAGCAACCAGTCAATCCTCCTTGCCCAAAAGTAAAAGCAAAACACATTTGGTTCAGGGTGTGCCACAGACAGCAGTTTGAAAAAAAATAATCATGTATTTATTTTAATATGCTATAGCGAGTACGCAGTAAAATTGTCTTCTGACAATTAAAAAATGACGCAGTCAAGAATGGCTTAGCCAATATCGTCTAGAATGACTAATCAAATAAGGTTTTCATTTAGCAAAACTCAAAGTGTCTCTCGATACTGCCTACTCCACGAAGTCCATACTTCGAACAAACTAACCTAAGACTTTTCGCTGGATTAGTTTGTAAGTTTATTTAGAGTATAATATATATAATCAGAGTAATCCGTCCATCGGCAGCGTATTGCCGATTTTTATGTATAATTATATAGAGAGCTGTAATGCGTGTATTGTGCGGATATAACCAACCAGATTTATTATCTGTACACGTTAGGTTAAAGCATTGGGATATCCCTTAAAAGGTGATTTCCTACAGATGAACTGCCGCGGCGAGGCCCTTCTATACTGATTGAGCAGCTAATTCCAAATTAGGAAGCCATTTTCAAGAGGTCCTCGCACTAAATGGACATAGACTTACTATTAATCAAATACCATATACATATATGATACTGTAAGACAAAGTATTGCACAGTATTTCTTGACATTCCGACTTATGTAATTCCACCGTTTTATATATTTATATCATGTATGTACAAGAGTACTTCCACCATTGTAGATCTCAAAATTCGCGTAATCCTTGCATAATGACATGTGAGCACAGAGATGTTTATGAATATTTTTTTTTACCGTACTACATTAAGAATACGTTTATAAGTCATACGAAAAGTAGTATATAATATTCTATATATACAGATGTCATAAGTAACGGAGAATGACGTCTTGTTGCAATGTAGTAATTGGCAATAAAATACCTTTGTAAAATAACGATTTATTGCACATCAATCAAGCCTGAATTTCTCCTGAACTTTCCCACCGTGGAAGCATTTACAAGCAGCTCAATAGTCTCGCTAGTTTGCCTGCTAGTCTCTTACGTCAATCAACCTCAATGTCCTTTGCGGATTTCTACTTGCTACTCCATTTTATATCGCGACTGCGTAGCAAATAGTAAACCGGAACTTGAAACAAAATTTTAGTATTAATTTACTTAGTCAATGGATTAGAGCATTTCAGATTCAGCAGTGTGTTCATAGAATATACTATCATTCCACTCTTTATCAATGTTAATTGCAAAGGGAACACGGGTGCACTGGCATTTCTAAGGTTTTTACGTTATTTTCTTGTACAGAGAAAGATTTTAATTTTTATATAGCGACGAGAAATTTTTTGGCGAAATGCAGCGTAATGCACTTAGAATAGTCAACTTCCAATTGTCCCAAAAACGTTACTACAGGAAACACAATGTTAGGGTTAGATTTGCACCCAGTCCTACAGGTAAGTGTTAATTTATGTAATTTCATTACTGCGACACTTAGCATATGTGATCTTCTGAACTGCTTCAAATGCTATCCTCACTTTATTTTAGGGCATCTACATCTGGGAGGTCTCAGAACAGCTTTGTACAATTATCTTTTCGCACGAGCAAACGATGGTTGCTTTATTTTGAGAATAGAGGATACCGACCAGGCTAGGATCATTCCAGGAACCATGCAAAAATTGCAGGATGATCTTTTTTGGACTGGAATCATTCCTGACGAGGACCCAATTAGGGGTGGACCAACCGGACCTTACATACAATCAAAACGTCTAGAACTGTATAGGTACGATTATTCTAAACGGTCTAGCATCAGCAATTTCAACGATAAGTAAAAATAATCTTTCTTATAATTTCAGTGAGCAAGTACTCATGCTTTTAAATAATGAATCGGCATACTACTGTTTCTGCAGTGAACATAGATTAGAATTAATGAGAAAGGATGCAATGAGATTAAAGCAAAAACCCAAGTATGACAACAGGTGTAGACATCTTACCAAAGAAGAAGTTAGAAGTAGGATACGAAAAGGAGAAGAACATTGTATTAGATTCAAAGTATGTCTACGATAGATATAAGAAATTTGATAAAATGCTGACATTAATATTATAATTTTCAACAGCTTACACCAAATCCAGATTCATTCGTGGATCTTGTTTATGGTGAAATAGCATATGACGTTGCTCAAAACGAAGGTGATCCAATAATTATTAAAAGCGATGGCTATCCTACGTACCATTTCGCGAATGTAGTTGATGATCATTTTATGGAAATATCCCATGTTCTACGCGGAGTAGAATGGCAAATTTCAACTCCAAAGCATTTGCTACTCTATAAGTAAGTTGACAACGATCACAGCAGTCATACAGATCCAGAATAAAATAATAAAATTATAATAGGGCATTTGGTTGGACTCCGCCACGATATGGACACTTGCCGCTTATCTTGAATCCTGATGGTACAAAACTTTCCAAAAGACAAGGTGACATTACGGTCGAAGCTTACAGGGAACAGGGAATATTTCCATTGGCTCTGTTGAACTTTATAACCCATGCGGGAGGAGGTTTCTCTCGAGAACAAGGTGTGCAACGCTGTTACAGTTACGAAGAACTTATTAAACAGGTGCGTTTCCTTTAAGAATTGCTTTTAGACTTTCAAATAGCATTACGAACTCGCTCAGTTCTTACTTTGTTGCAGTTCGATATAACAAAAATAAACGTAAATTCAACAAAACTCAGTCCAGAGAAACTTTTGGAATTTAATAAAATGGAGATATCACAGCTATTAGCGAATGAGGATAATTGCAATTTTCTTGTTCAGCGTGTTATCAAACTTGTACTGGAAACATTTCCTGAGAGGTAATAATTTCTTACGAAGAGAAACATTTTAATTGCATTCATGAATGCCAATTTATTGCAGGGTCAAAGATGGCAGTTTGCAGTTAAACGAAGACCATATTTTGGCCATTCTCAAATGGGCACAGCAGAGGATTTCAAAATTGAGTGATTTGGTCTCAGGAGATCTAGCTTTTCTATGGGTAGTGCCCTCTGCTCAAGAAATACATTCACCCCAACCAAAGGACGTCCAACTGCTTCAAGCTCTTAGCGAGAAACTTGCAAGCTTTGATCAAGACAATTTTCAAAAGGATTCATTAAAAAAATGCCTAACAGAATTTGCCGATAATAATGAGATTCCATTCCCAAAACTGATGAACTTGTTACGCAGCACATTGAGCGGATTGAAGGTAAAGTGCAAAGATAAATATGACATTTTATAATGTTTACTAAAATATAATTATCATCAGAATGGACCAGGTGTTGCTGAGATGATGGAGATCTTGGGAAGGGAAACAACGTTGTACAGACTGAAGCGACTGATTTCTTGAGTCCAGGGGAGTCTCAGATGGCTGTGTATGTAAATATATTTACCCCAACTTAGTATATAAGCACCTGATCGTTATTCGTACTCAGGCATAGAGAGAGAGAGAGAGAGAGAGAGAGAGAGAGAGAGAGAGAGAGGATAATAATCTCTTTCCAATTGTTTTTCTTTGTACCTTGAATTGTAAATCGTGAACCGTTCAAACATTATATCAGGAGATACAAGATCAGTTTTAACCTGTTCGATAAGACTGCAATTAAACATTTACCAAAAGCGTTGTTACTCTTTTATGTATTTATGTACATATATACATCAAATGCGGATGTCGATTAAGAAAATTATTACTTTTTTAAGAGTCATTTGCATAATCGTTAGTATCCATAGCAGAATTAATGTCTCTACAGACCTTTCTCATGTTTTTCGATGCTATCTTAATAAGTAGATATTTTAGAGAAGCATTGCTGCATATATTCTACACTTTTATGGACAGAAATATGTTTCATCGAGCAAAAGTGGTTGGAACGATGTAATTCTTACCTATTGAATGGTTGAATAAACGATTAACTATGAAATTTCCAAGGGAAGAAGAAAAAATGGCAAAAGAACTTTAGAAAAGGAGAAAAAACGACATTCCTTTGGAAATTGATTGGAGTTTAAAAATTCAAGTTTATTATAAGTCAACGTTCTTTGAATACATTGAAAAACAATGGTTCCCTCAGCCCAGCAAATAGTAATTCCGCTTTGCGCTGAGATTTACTGAGAAAATACAGAGTGGCAATGTAACAAGGATAATTACATAAATAGGATATCCACATATTTTGCACTCAGAGCACACAATAAACACAAACTCGAAAGATAAAAACCGGAATGAAAGGGTTACAATTAATATTTAAAAGAGAGAAATGGCCGAAAGCCAAAAATTAGAACTTATAGAATTTCTTTTTCCTTGGACCCAAAAATCGTGAATCTCGCGATACGACTAGTTCTCTGTCCATTCGAATAGTGTCTTTTCGCGAGTAGAATATATTTGATACGGCATAATGTGATCACGATCGGTTATAAATGCAAGCCCGTCACGATCGATTAAAGAAGACAATGTAACTTAACAAGTAATTCAGAAAGAGACCTGTTGGGTATAGATATACGGATTTACATCGTCAGTCATAGTCAGCCGTATTACGTCGCGACGTGACATCCTTATTTGACACAAGTGTCTGTAACAACGAACAATATGCGGCTGCCTACGTAATACATATTAAGTATATATATTTTAAATATTTATCACAGAATTTTCAAATGTAAATTATTAACTCGTATCAGCTATTTATTTAACGTGATAATCATGCTACTTCGCTAGGTGCTTGCTTCTTCTGTTTTCGTTATTTATTCTCAATGTACTTACGGATTCATTGAATTAACTACTTCTGGAATGAATCGATGAGACTGGCTGCTCATTCTATCTTGAACGTTATTTTTAAACTTTTGAATATCGAAAGTCGCTCTATGAGGCGCAATCGAATGCACCTAACAAATACAAGTGGCAAGTGAGACATTAACGTCTTTTTTGACTCTGTTTCTTGAATATATAGAAAGGAGAAAAGTGATGGTGTATTGGAAAATTATTAAGAGTAAGAAGAGAAAGTGAGAAGATACGAAGGCAAATCTCGAACGATGGATTATCGGTGGCTGTAAAAATACGCGTAGAAGAAAAATGCTGCCTACCTCGCTAGACATTTCCTTCGTTCCCGTTGATCGGACTGTAAGTATTTTAATTGGAAACATTCGTTCGTTTTTTTTTTTTACTCGTATGCTTCGTAGTTTCGTAGTATCGTTTCTATTTCGCGGATAAGAGTCCACTTGAATGTTAGAATATTAATACGATAGTTTGTACAGACTGTGTCTAGATTTTGGTACGTAGAGTACGGTAATAC
The DNA here is from genome assembly GCA_031001745.1 of Hartigia nigra. Lineage (NCBI taxonomy): Eukaryota > Metazoa > Arthropoda > Insecta > Hymenoptera > Cephidae > Hartigia > Hartigia nigra. The sequence continues at coordinate 266,334 of JARPRG010000527.1, forward strand.
GTATCGCTAAGTAATAAAGTAAGAAGGTCGAGTCCGAACTATGAGATACGAACAAGCCATTGCTTTTTTTTTACTTTAGAATATAGCTTCAATCGTTAAAAGTCAGCTTATATTTATACGTAAATTATTTGTAAGTGAAATAAGATCAGTCTGAGGAGAGTGATGGGTATTTGCGTCGAACCGTCTTTCTCCCTTTTTTTATTTCCTTCAAAAATATCCTCTTAAATTTCAATCAATGGCGTCCGCGACTCGCGTGGAATACCTGTAGAAATTTAGTATTCAAAATTACACAATACTAAAGTAGTGAAGGCAAGAGGCATTCCCTTTTGTTCTCTTCCTCCCCCTTTCTCTCTCTTATTTTCTCTTCGCCCCAAATTTCTTATTCTCGAAGCTTTGCTTTCTTTCTTTCCCACAGATTCTCGTTATTCTTTTCTTTCAGTGCGTTAAGAAAAGACTCGAGTCAACTAAGTATAAGGTTATCACAGATTCAAGAGGAGACTGTTGTAATCGCGATGTACTTTTTGAAACGAGTGTGCTCGGTTCACCCTGACACATGAATTTACAGCAAAACAGAGAAGAGGAGAAAGAGAGACAAGGGTGAAGGGACAGAGTAGATAGAACAAGTGAAATGTATTAGGTAGAGCAGTGCTGTCTGCTATCTTTGAAATGATCTTTAGTGTCTCCTTGATCCAACATTAGGAGCAGCATACTTGTAACAACTTGGAAGATATAATACATTTAATCAGCGTGTCACCTATAAGAGATATAGGCATTTCTTCTTCATTAATTACAAGTTAACGGTTCGAACGAGAAAAACCACTAAACACGATTATCATCTCTTTGGTTCGTGACTCGCGCTTCCTCCGCCATCTTGCATAATCCAGTTGTACATATGTAATATGTATAATCCTATCTAGCTTCATGACTCGAAAACTAATTTAACTTCCTTCCAGTGTCTCAATTGTTCGAAGAACTTTTGAAATCATCCTTCACCCTTACTTTCTCTTTCCTTCCTGACCTTTGACCTTCCGCCTCCTCTATGTCCTACAGTCTTCTGTCTTCGTTGAGACAAAGAAGAAAGAAGTGAAAAAGGAACAAATACTGCGAATAATTCAACGATTAGATTCCCGTAAATTCGTTGGACGAATAACGTGGAACTTTTTCACTTATTAGCCAGCCTATGCTTTCCGTTTCATGTAAACGGTTTTCATCCGCTTCTTCGCGATTGCTTAGTAACGATACGTTAAAAAAGAACGCTTAACGCGAGAGTTGTTCATTGAACTAGTTCAAGGCAAATTACTGCTATCTCCTTATTCCTTTTATTCTCTTGCTTTTAATTCTTATTCTTTCTTGCTTTCTTTCTTTCTTTCATTCGCTTTGCTAGCCACGATTAACGCGAACGTACTTGTCGTCGTCGAAGTGTCTCGACAACGTCGACAAAAATACTGACTTTATTGCGCCGTCATTTGATTGCTCATTCGTCTTTGGTTTATGACACTATGACATTATAACTTGAATTCTTAAGTGAATTCATACCGCACGCCTCGGAAGATTCCTTAGAAATATTCTTGCGAACGTCTTACACTCTAAATGTCCATAGATAAATAATAATACAGTATGTATGTTATATGTATAACGCTAGGAATTACAATACTAGAGTTTGTAAAAAAGGCTAAGAGCTATAACAACCGCCGTGCACAGTCGACATTTCTCAGTAGTAGTATCAAGCACTTGGATAGTCTTTCCATTTCTCCTTCTCTTCTCTTTCGTCATTTTCCTTGCAACAGTGACAGTTGACTTTGATTTGGTTTACTCGGCTCTAGACTGACTGAGACAACGTACTGGATATGCCGACTGGACACGACCTAGAACAAGACGCTACGTAAGACGTAGAGGAAAGTGTCTAAACAGTGGCTCCTAAGGTGATCCTCTCGAATTGAAACTCGTAAGAAAAAGGAAGAAATACTTAAATACTTAAATACTTAA
>JARPRG010000527.1:346422-364422 GCA_031001745.1 Hartigia nigra
AAATCCTACGGGGATGTTGTGTCGTGAAAATTAATACGGAGGAAAGAAAAATGAGATCTTGCAGTATTGATGATAACGGTGGTGGGTGTACGTTAGCAGTCTCGATATTAGTGGAATCTCCAGGGTATTTTCATTCGAGAACGATTCTAGTAATAATTTATCATCTTGATGTACGCTGGTGCATTCAACATCTCTTCCATTGTCATCGTTATGTCTATTTTGACTGTCAGTATAAAAAAAAACGGCAGCATCGCTTGGATGGAAGCCCAAATTGCTGCCGGAGATTTCATCCAGGATCTTCTTCACGAACACAGGCGTCACTCCACGCCACGTGCTTGAATGTGTAGCTGATTCTGATCCGAACGAGGCGAAGTACAAGTGTGGCTCTGCCTACTCTGTGAGAACGCATTGGATGCATCGTTTCACGTTTCAGTGCATCGGGGAAACACGGAATCCTATTAAAGCTATTAGAGTCCGGAGAATCTTGCGGTGGCGCAAGAGAAATAACAGTAGGAATAGTGAATGAGAATGAAAGCAAAAAAAGGATGGCGAACTCCAGTGAACGCGTAGCCAATTGTAGAGCTCTAGAGGAGGCATTACCAAATATCAAATCTTGGAATAGACTAATCGAGCCTTTAGGTTGTTACACTGCAAGCATAAATGTTAAAGATTAAGCTGTGAGCTATAAAGAAAATGTCAGAGAAAAAGAGAATACGGCATTTGAATATTTAGAAGTTTAGACGTTAGTATGAGAATTGTTTTAAAAGGTTAAGGTTACTGAGCTGGAAGATTCTTTTTCTCTTTCTCTTTCTACCCACCTTCATTGATGCATAGACTACGATGACCTAGAGATCCTAGTTTAAAAGTCTGCGAGGTGTTTTCACTAGACGATGTCTTGCGATTAGATCACATGAACGACGCTTAAGTTCAGATCGAAAGTGAACATCATCGTGCAACGTTTCCTCTCCTCTTATATCCTTGTCTGATGCAAAGGCTCTAGAGGAAGCTTTGTTTACTGCGAATCCGGGAACAGGAGGAAAAACTGGAACAGGAAAGCAGGCGGGATTAGGAATGAGATAGAGAAAAATAAGGAATTGCAGAGACCGGTGTGATCGAAGCGTGAGAAGGAGAAGGAGAAGCGTGCCCGTAAAATAAAGAACGGCGCGTGCTCGGAAACTCGTTTGATCCTTAAAGACGCTCGAGGAGAGACGATTGATCTCTCTGGGTTCTCTTGGGTGCGTACTCGCGCGACACGCACGCACGCACCTACAACGAGGAGTCACCCACACCCTCTTCGGCCACTACCTATTACGCTTTCTCGTTACTACCTACTACGTACTATCATCCATTATCTAGAACCCATGAACCATCACGTACCTTCCTGTCATTTCCACGATTTCCTCTCTTTCTCTAGGTCTCCGACTATATTGCTCTCTTCTCGCTCCTCGCGGCTTTTCACAATTTTCCGGCGTCCTGATGTCAATGGCCGTGCAGCGCCTCCTGGATGACTTCCAAGACGATTCGGTAACGCGATATCGCGCTACTGTCACATTCACGTCCAACAAACTCAACCTGAAGGAAGGATATTTCCTTTTTCTTGGAATACACTTTTTCTTTACACCGTTATGTCGTTTCGCAATATTATGTGATTATGTGATTATGTGACACTATTCATTTGCACTGCAAGGCTTGGATTTTCACACGAGGAATGCTGATTCTTTTAGCACAGACACCGTAGACACTAACAATGTCGTTGCCGTCGGGGTCGCCGTCAACGCGCTCAACGTGGTCGACCTTGTCCACGTCGCACCCTCAAAATCCTTGGATCTTGAAAATTCTTTCTCGCAGCTTGACCAATCCGATCCCGATCCCGCTCCCGCACCACTGTCCCTTTCAAAGATTCCGTACATCTCCCAGAGCCAGAAACCGTGTGTACCGATCTCTGCGGCTCCTGGGAATTAACCGGACAGTCAGGACGCCTCGCCTAGCCGGAGAATCGCTCGATCATTCGAAACAGCTTTGGCGTCACTTTTTCTTCCTTTAATCCTCCTGATCCTCGTCCTTCCTGCAGCAACTTTGCCAGCTACGTTACGTGGCTTCGATGAACGGGATACAGAATACTCCCGCGGCACTTTTTACTTCTCCTTTGACTCAGTCTTTAGATCGGCACTTCGATAACACAAAACCTTGACTCCTGGAGAAGCTCCTCCAGATGAAGTCTCGACAGTACACGTGCTACGGAGTAGACGGAAACCTGGGGTTTTTCACGGACATATCCCCGACGAGTCGCCACCTCGCCAACGCCTACACGATACACATTGCACGCAGTAACGACGCCCCTACTCTACCGGGGACAGTGGTTCTCCATCGCTGGGTACTCCTAGCCAAGTGTAATGGCGTCAGCACCGCCAAGTCGTCAAGGGAAATCTTCAACGAAGGCGACAAGAATTCCTAGGGGATTTTGCCACGCAACGTACTACCTAATAATTAATGGCGATTCTTGACACTCAATCTTACCAGCCATTACTTATCTCACTGATTTCTAGAGAGAGACAGAGAGAGACACTTCATTTACTAGAACATTAAGCAAATATATGCAAATGCTTCTTAATCGTTTATACTTTCTTAAATCCTAAACACACAACAAACCGTCATCTGCTTTCACGTCAGACATTTCCACGTACAAACCGCTGTCGCTGGCGTACCTGGTTGTGAATTGGCTATGAATACGATCCCGTAACCTTATTAAAATCAGGTCACCAGGGTTGAGCACCTCTGTTTACGCAAGTACTACTCCACGTACTACTTCCCTCACTACGAGCGCAAACAACTACGGTATCATACGACTCCACCCTGACCTGTATATAGACACACAGCATATCGACGCGACTATCAGCAATTAACAGTAGATTGTCAACAGGAAGAAACTACACGAAATAAGAATCCAATCGTGACAGTCACTCGATGCAAGTGCAAAGTTAACGTATCATCTTCTACAGACCCATCGAGATGTAATCGTGGAACTCTTGAATGGCGCGCAGCAGCATACTTGTTTTAAAAAGCTGTCTAATTGTGCCGGGGAACCCACCAATCCTGAGTACGGGTCAATGCGCAACATAACAACGAGGAACCATAGGTCGGTTACCAGTGGTTCTCACTGAATAAGCCTGATAAGACGACACAATCAGTCAATCACAGCACTTACTTCTGTTTACGCTATAATTAGCTCATTTTTGCCGACAGTTAGTGATTCCTGATTGACAAGGTCCATTAGGGATAAAACACAAAGGCTAACAGCTTGTCCAAACAATCTGAGACTTTCTGAACGGGCTTCAAGAACCGGATGTTCATGCGCTCCAGTGCAGAATTATTTCGAAAGCATCTTAAATGATATTCACCTTGAAACCAGATCACATTTCACTTCCATTAATTAGAGAGGTCGTCGGGTTAGACATCGAAATCAAAGGGATGCTGTAGAGTGTAATGGATTCCATCCTCATGCAATAGATCGGCTTGGAGAATGGTACACCTCTGGAAATTCGTGGTACACATCTCCTTCGAGCACCAACATCGAAGATGGTGTCGGTCTACGACTGTCTACGAAAAGCCAATGGTTTAATCTACAAAAAGCAGATCTCTGTAGAATGTCTGCGGCGAACAGACAGTATCGGGAATTTTGTGTTCAATGACGGCAACTATTTGGAAAGCGAACAGCCATAATTTTTGGCGAATGGTTCGCATTGATCACGGGGAAATATATATTTCCATTGGTATAACCTCGATCGCGAGCAGAGATAAACATAATCCTCGGGACGGATTCGTAGAATCGATCCGGCGAGGTTTCATTCCTTGTGCATTTTTATTATTGGATGTTAAAAACGCCATCCTTGGGTAGATAGTATTTACGAAGGTGTTAGTAATTAAGTTGTGGTGATTGTGGACAGTTAATTAACGCACCTGGTAAGGTGTGGTTGAACAACATGACTCACAGGGGGTTTCTTGGATGGGATGAGTTTGAGGTACCTACTGTCCTTAAGCATTAGTCTTGCTCGTAACATGAGACACTTTAGAAGCAGTGTCTTGCAGTTGTCACGCAGATGATCTATAGATTAGAACAATTAGAAAATGATAAGAATACTTCCAGTGCAAGTATAATACACTGATACCGATATCATGCTGCTTTGGGATATCCTTGTGGCTGCTATCTTTTTGGGCTTCAATGTGGTGCATGTCAGTAAGTATAAGTCAATCTATTTGATTAAGACTGGGTTATACGTGTATCAATGTTTTGTAGAGTCCGAAAGCCGTGGTTACTGTGCACCGTATAATGGTAAGATCTGCAAAAAATACCTCACAGGCATGGGGGAAGTTTGGTTTAATGATTCCAATGACAACCCTGGAGGTTGGCAAAACGAACGGATAACCACAGACCTTTGGGAAGAATTGATTCAAAGATTAGTAGAGCCATGTAGATCGGCAGCTGAAAAAATGCTTTGCCTCTATGCATTCCCACAATGTCAAGACTCTATAGGGTTGCCGCTCTGCTACGAGGACTGCATGGCAGTGAGGCATCAATTTTGTTACAATGACTGGGCCTTGATAGAAGACAATAAGCAAAGAAACATCTTTATCAGATCCAGAGGGCACTTCAGTTTACCAGAGTGCGAGAGGCTGCCCAAAATCAGCAAGGAAAAACCCACTTGCTCTCACGTTCATCTGACTGATATAAACACGGATCTTATCACTTGTAAGATAATTGTTATTATTAAAAGCAATGTTGCATGAAACTATGAGATTCCAAGAACATCCAGATTCGCATGACGCGATTCTTCCAGATGATTGTGTTAAGGGCAATGGCCGTTTTTACTTGGGGAAGGAAAACAAGACTAAATATGGTCGTAACTGTCAATCGTGGGGTGTTCAGGAACCACATAGCCACGACAAGCCGCCTGATGTCTTTCCGCAAATACGTTATGGAGAGAATTACTGCAGAAATGCAGGCGGCGACGAGCCCATGCCCTGGTGCTTCACTATGGATCCACTGGTCCGCTGGGAACACTGTGACATTCCAATTTGTGGTACGATCCACTAATTTCGCGGCTGATTTCCATGAGCTTCGAACTTTCGGAATCTTTCACTAATGTTCATTACAGATAATTCAACGGAGGCTGTGGTAGAGATCGACCCGAAAGATTTGACTATGGAAACATTCTTCACTCCCACTTTTGTAATGATCATTTCCGCCATAGGGTTCGTCATCCTGGTCGGTGCTTTACTCTCCGTACTCTTATGCCAAAGGCTTCACAAAAGACATCAAGGATACAATCCAACAGAAAGCCAGGTACTATTTTTTTACATTGAATGGAATGTTTTGGATAAGGGCAGAAGAATGGAACGTTACAGGATGTAAACATCGACCTGGACAAGTTACCCAGCAACGACGCGTACCATAAAACCGGTGCGCAACTCAATCCAAAACTGGAGAAGCTGGAATTCCCAAGGAACAACATCATCTACGTAAGGGATCTGGGTCAGGGTGCTTTCGGTCGAGTCTTTCAAGCGAAAGCACCGGGTCTGGTATCGGATGAAGAATTCACGAATGTCGCTGTAAAAATGCTCAAGGAGGAGGCTTCCGAGGATCTGCTGGTGGACTTTGAGCGGGAAGCCTGTCTCCTCGCAGAGTTCGATCATCCAAACATCGTGAAGCTTCTAGGAGTCTGTGCAATCGGACGTCCCATGTGCCTCTTATTTGAATACATGGGTCGAGGTGACCTGAACGAATTTCTGCGTTCCTGTTCCCCAGGAAATTATATTGTGCGAAGTCTTGAGAAGGACGGCACGTTCACAGACTCCCGTCTCTCTCACATGGACCTGATAAATATAGCGCGACAGGTCGCGTCCGGTATGGTTTATCTATCCGACAGGAAGTTCGTTCATCGAGATCTGGCTACGCGAAATTGTTTGATAAACGATCAGATGGTGGTGAAAATAGCAGACTTCGGTCTCTCGCAGAAGATCTACCTTCAAGACTATTACAAGGGCGACGAGCAGGATGCCATCCCGGTGAGGTGGATGCCACTAGAGAGTATACTCTACAACAAGTATACAGTAGAGTCAGACGTATGGGCCTTCGCCGTCTGCCTCTGGGAAATTTTCAGTTTCGCTCTTCAGCCCTACTACGGCATGACTCACGAGGAGGTAGTCAAGTACATCAAGGAAGGCAATGTGCTGCAGTGTCCGGAGAACACACCAAAGTCTGTATACGAGCTGATGAAACTCTGCTGGAACAGAAGACCCTCGGATAGGCCAACCTTTAGGACCATCTACCAGACCCTGGATGTTATCAAGCATGAGTTGGAGAGCAGTGAGAACAAACTGGACAGCGTTCCTCTCCGCATTCACGTATAAAGGTAGCTTCTTCTTCTTCTTCTTCTTTACGTTTTTCTCTCCTTCCCTTTGCTCCTTTTCAATTGCCTCCAGTGTGTCTTCTATGCAAACCGGTCAATTGCGGAGGAACACTGAATATACAGCTAGTCGGGAGACCATTTATTCGTAGTTAGCTTCCATGTCGCGAACCATAGTCCTTGTGGACAATTTTGTACCAAAGGAAGCCGAGGTTCTGGCCTAATTTTCAAACTGTGATCGGCGAGGTCAAACTTTCTTAAGCAACTAGATCGTTCAGCCCGGATGAAATACGAATTTCAATATCGAATTGTGCATCCATCGCAGTCGCGTTTGATGTTCCTTTGTAAATAGTGTATTTCGTTAGCAGCTGTGACACAGGCTTAATCTTTTTTTTTTATTATTCAAAGTTCCATTGCATTCGGAGTCTATGGGCATAATCGTGCACGGTGTAAGTTTTGACTATATAAATGTTTTTATATTTAAGCGAAATCTATTTATACTTTAAGTGAACGTTAGGTGTTAGATGAAAGAGGGTCCTTATACCAAAAACCAAAAAAATAATGAAAACGAGGTGAACTAACCGAAGACGCACAATGTAGAAACGGAGTAAGAAACACTATTGGAAAAATATTTGGATAAAACGACGATAACTGTATATTGCGTTACTGTTATACATACTATAGTATAAGATAAGGTGGATTTTCAAAAAGTATTCGTGTATTTAAATACGTCATCGTAAACAGGACACTGTTATCACTGCCACCAGAGTAACCACATCATTCCAAAGAGACTGCTACGTACTCTGATAACTAGAAAGAAGGAAGCTGAACAGTTTAAACAGTATTCGACATTAGCGAGCGCGAGTACTTTACGAATACCTTAAGAATCATACTCGGGTGAAACAATGCGTATTAAATGAAAACAAGAGAGATATATATTATATATACGTACGTGTGTACATGTGGTAGAAGCATTTCTCGAGATAAGCAAAAGAAAAGACGGCAACTCATTAAAACGTTCCGCCGCCATCTTCTTCTCTCAGACGAACATGGTACTACTGTCAACCGAATAATCCCCTGCTACCGTAATTGTATATTGTTGTAAAAGTATTCATTGCCAAGTGACCAAGATGTCGATTTTTTCTTTTTTACTTTTATTATTTTCTCCCCCCCCTTCACTATTGACGTCATACATATAGTTCTCGACGGGCTCGTATCTATGGCTAAGATCGATGTGGTACACTATTCTGAATTTTATATGCAAACTATTGGGAACGCACAATAATGGACGTTACGTGCTATTGCATTGCCGACGCGACGACGGAAGTCGCCGTCGGACTTCTCTACGGATGTACAACTTTTGTATGAAATAAAAAATGGATTTCCTATCTGTTAGCGAGCTGTTTTTACTTGACGAGTTCAATGGTTCATTGGTTACTTACTGTGGGAGAATGAGGGAGAGAAGACAGATTTGCTTAATAAATATATTATTATATATGCACATTCTTCTTAAAGAAACTAATTTCTCAAATCATTAGGTTTATAAAAAGCGAACGCTTATACTTTATGCTTCGTGATACAGTTGACTTTCACCTTGCATTACTATACGTTATTGATGACCGTAACGAGGTTCCCTCCAAGCGGAGGAAATTCAATGCGCCCTGTAGAATTTTCTACAGGGCGAAGAGATTTGTCCCTTTACCTTATTGCATCCCGGGCGAAATCCTGAACACGATCAGTCTCTCAATTCTTAGTGAATACACAAGTGTCTCGATGAATACTGGGGAATTGCCTAACGAAATCGGTCGAAGTACAGTTGTTCAGAATGCATCTTTGATATTTTGGAATTGTCGGACAGCCAGGTCAACGGGCAAATCGAACTTGTAATTGGTTAATCGATCGAGAGTGTGAAAAGCATCCTGAAAGCCTGTTAAAATAAAGAAGTCAGTTGTCGGAAGAAAACTTCTCCATAGCCAGAATCTTCCTATCTTGTTATCCTTTGACATACCTGTTTTCACGACGTAACTCCAGGACGTGTAGTGATTCTCTAATAAATACTGACATTGTAGGATCAACTTTAACCATGCTACCAACTTCTTTAAGCTGCAAAGAAGAAACTTTAATTAACCAAAGAACTTTTGTCCATACAACGTGACAATACACTAACTTCAGCGCTGCACAAATGAACGCTTTGAAATGAGAATCGTAACTCCTTTTGTAGGGCGTGTGAGAAGTTATGATGTTTCCAATGGTCATTAATAAACTCTGTAAGAATTTCATGAAATTAGAAAGAAGCATAGCGAAGAAAAAAAGACAACAAAGACCCGAGTACCTGCTTAGAGGAAACAGAACTCTCTCCGACAAGATCCAAGTTGAAACTTTGAGAAAGCTTTTGTGCTGGACTGGAATTGTAACGATGCCCATTCTTGACCTCATAATATTTTAAAATGAGTTCCCAGGCGTGCATGGAACTGTTAGACGAGTGACTTCTTTGAGGAAAACAACCTACGAAAGGAACGACACTGGTTGCTCGTCGATCGGACGTCAAGCCGTGTTGCATCAAGTCGCGAATACAGACTGCCAGGTGTTTCCTGACTGCAGAAGTTAATTTAGCGTTGCATCGGCTCGAGGGAGAATCTGAATCGGACGTGTAATCGTTATCGTTATCGTTATCGTCGGTTGCCTCATCCTCATCTTCCTGCTCTTGAGAGTTGCTTTCGGAGATGGTCTCCAGCACGTGTTCTACAGCAATATCCAACCTGGTCCTTAAGTCTCGCCAATTGTACATAGAGTTTTTCTTAAAATTACGGCGTATCCTTTCACTGCCACAACCCAGTTGCGACATCACGAACATATGCAGAAGCGCCATTACTTTCCGGACAGTGTTCAGGGTCTTTGTGCGATCCTCTTCCTTGGGAAGTCTCCTCTGAAAGGAGGACCGTCCTGAGTAGGATGAGGCTGCAGCTGATCCACTTGTATGCACAGGACAGGCACAGGTACAAGCTAGGCTCTCGGTGCTAACTTCACCTTGGAGGTAGTTGATGAAGCGCTCCAGGTCTACGATCTGAGTCTTCAACTGCGACACTAGTTGTTCCTTCATCTTCAGTGGACTGACAATCTTAAAGGAGAATTATTGAGCGTTCTTGCATCTTTTGAAGATCGGATAGCAATTTATTAATATGTATCTTACCTGGCTAATCGCATAATCAACTTGCCAACGCAAATCATCCAATGGCAGTTTACAGAGATCATCCACATTGAAGTTTAATTTTTCCTTAAGATGATCTGGAAGAAGCGTTCATTGTTTTTATTGATTTTTTCACAACAGTCATATTACAATAACTTACTTATTATTAAACTCTGACGCTCCATTATCACGCTCTGGGGCAAATCAGCTCCTCCAGTCTCATAAGCGTACTTCTCGAGATCTTCCAATTGCGACTTCAGTTGACTTATTAACTCTCTCTGCTTAGATCTCTGCATTGCCATTTTGGACTCTACTTCTAGGTCGCATAGAGCTCCGTTCTGCTGAATTTACGACTCTCGTTTTCGTGTGATTCTTTCCAAACGAAACAAGTGCAAGCCAGGAACGTAAAACCATAACACAGGACAAGATAGCTCAAAAATTGAAAGCAACAGCCATTCAAAATTATGACTATAGAAATTAAAAATGAATGCTATTCCTTTGTAGATTCTGCATCTTTATAAGTCACATGCAAATAAGAGAGCAGGGTTGCATAACAAAAATATTGAAAAGTAGAGTATTTATTCAAGCACCATTTAAGGTATAGATAGCAAGCAAGAAAAGTGTATACGAGAGGCAATAGATTTAAAGAAAATAAATATCGCACAAGTCATCCATGGTGCAAAGTAAAATGGAAAAAATACAGCCAAAGTAGTAAAAAAAAAAAGGACTAACGTATCTATAATTTTCAGTGCACATTTTTTGGCTTACACTTTGCTTTTGGGACAATGGGGAAGTTGGTGTGGTTCTTTGACTTTCAAAGACTAAATTATTAGGGACATCGGGAATGCCCCTAAAGGCAAATTCCTCCAGTTCTTTGAGTAGACCTTCCTTCTCTTCAGCTGGAGCATCGACAATTTGTCGCAATCGAAATTGAACCTATGAAAAAATAATAGCAAATATAATAATCAAATCATTCATTCATTTCTAATGAATTTACCTGAGCAAAGTGAGTAGTTAAAGCAATCAGGGATGAATTAAGCATCTCTTGTTCTTCTTCCAGGACCTTGAGTCTGTCCATGTCGCAAGATAGACTAAAAAAATGAAATCAGTGAACGATCGAACAATCAAAATCATCGAACCAAAAAATACAACATACTTCTCCATGCTGTTAGAATATTTGAATTCGTCGCCAAAGTCATTGTCTCCGTCATTGGCCCCGACCGGGGCCCATCTCTCTCCGGATGGTCTTTCACTCTCATCAGAATTGTCGAAATCATCATTCTCACTGAGTCTGGGCAGTTCGCTAGTCATGTTTGTCTCTTAAACGTCAGTCGAACCTGTTTATACTGAAATCGTATAAGCCAAGAATCTGCTTACGAGTCGACACATTACTATGCAAAATAGTTGGACGCAGCACGCTCGGATTTTGCAGCAGTGATCATATTAACAGTCGGAATGATTTATACTTGTCGAGAATCACGATACTCGAGGCAGCAGCTGCTTTTCGTAGGAAACATCGCTCGGTTTTGTGTGGTTTCGTGTCCCGCTGTTATCAACCCATTGATTAACTTCTGCGCACGTGTATCTGCCATGACGTCAATCGAGCCGTCATTATGCAGTGAAATTGAGTGAAGTAAAAGAGAACTTTAAAAATAGAAGGGGACGCACTGCATGCCAAGTGTTATACAGAGAACTAAAGAAAGTCAACTTTACAGAAATTTCTGTTGAATAAAAGATGGACTCAGAGAGCTCGGAGGTAATTGAAGCGTACGTTGTGACCAGGCACTTTTATTTCACTGGAATAGTTGATATTGAATGTGCACGGTATTTTTAATAAAGTGCTCTGTACTCTGTATTCTCTGTGCCGTCGTTATACGATTAGAGAGTTGAGTCAATTTGACGGCACTTTATTAATTTTTCGTAAAATAAAATGAATTTGGTTTGCTTTCTTAATACTCTCAAATTCCACTAGGGCAACGGAATTTCTTGCAGGGAAAGCTCCACCTGTGATTTATATATAACTTCCGTGACTATTTGGGCGGGAAACAGTTATATGCACTGTCAACAAATAGATCTGTGAACTTCAAGAATCTTTCTCAGTTGAATTATGTATATCTTACTTGATACTCAACGAAGATGCTAATAATTATTTGGTTGAACGTCGTACGCCGATTAATAATTTATAAGGATAATTTAGTAAGTCTTTTAATATTGTCTATTGTAGTCAGCATATATTATGCTACACATATTATTTACCAGTGCATTTAATCATTGATTTGCTTTTCAGTATTTCTAGATAAATCAATTTTAAATATGGATAACGATAGCGACAATGATTTCGCAGATATTCTGGATAATCTTCTTGCTAATGACGAAGATTCGAAAGATGACATTAATTGCGACAAAAGTGACACTCGAAGCTCCGCATTAACCACTGCCAAAAATTCTTTGAAGGAGCTAGAGTTTTCATTTTTGGATTGTGTTTCTCCGTCGAAAGATGATTCAAAGTCACCTAAGAAATCTAGCGGATTGGTTCATCGCGGTGATACAGACTCTTCCGATGACGAAGACAAACGATACTTCGAGGAACAAAAATATTCTGAATCTGGCCACAGTGTAAAGTCATTATTGAAAAAACAGGATTTTGACAAACAAGGTAGAGGAAGTCCATTGCAAGAATCAAATAGAACCTTCGATTTGAGCAAACGAAACTCTTTCGCTGCGAATACTAAACGAGAACCATTCGATTTTAATAAGCCTGGACCAACTTGTACAGCCTCTACAGCTTCATCGACACCTGCAGATGTATATACCGATCCAATATTTGGTCTCAGGATTGTTAAGCCTTTGATATCGTCAGCCGAGCTCAAAGAAAGAATGACAAATAGAACTCCAGTGCCTCTTTCCAAAGTAAAAAATTATGTAAAAACAGGTGATCTTAATTCCGATTGGGTAATAGCAGGTGTTCTTACAAATAAATTACCACCAAAAACATCGCAAAAGGGCAACCAGTACTGCATCTGGAAACTAAGTGACCTCACTGACGCAATGAATACTGTTTCATTATTTTTATTTGGCAATGCATATAAACTAATGTGGAAGACATCAGCTGGATCTGTAATAGGCGTATTAAATCCTAGCGTGTTGGATAACGACAGCAAAATAGATCAGGCTGCGTTGAGCGTAGATAACGCGCAAAAAATGATGATCTTGGGAAACTCAAAGGATATGGGCACTTGTAAGGCTATGAAAAAAAATGGCGATCCCTGCACATCGATTGTCAATAGAAATAGATGCGAATATTGTATCTATCACGTTAAAAGAGAGTACAATAAATGCTCAAAGAGAGCGGAATTGCAATCGAATGGTAATAGTCGTGGATTCTCGACGGACGCGTTAAAAAGAACAGCCCCACGACCAGGATTGACCTCCTCATTTTCTGATAAAAATTTCAATCTAGTGCCTGCAAAAAGGAATGAAAAATTGTATAATAAAGACTGCGCGAGATTAGCTCTGCTGAAGGGTGACGTTAGTTTGCCAGAAAAGAAAGACAATGTCACGAAGAAAGAAGAGGAGCACAAGAAGAAATCTTATATGGTAGAAAGAACCGCTAATCAAGGTAAAAAAGACTTGGATCGTTTAAGCAAGCTTAGGAAAGGAAACAGTACGCAAAGTCCAATGTTGGAAAAAACAAATGCATCTAGAATGCTGGAAAGTAAAGTAACCAGCGATAAAGTCAAAAAGGCTTGCAACGTAACCACAGACAGATTACCTAGACTCTCTGATTTGCCGGTTCCAAAATTGGGAAATGGCATCTCCGGTGGCATCATCGATTTCTCAGAGCCCATCGCAAAGAAGCACATAGACTCGGCAAAAATGAATGCTCTGAAATGGGTAAGAGAGAAAGGTTCATTTAAAAAGTCTAATCCCAACAAGGTACGCATGAGTAAGGATGAGAAAATAGAGAAGATTACAAAGAGACGAAGAGAGGAGGATCAAGAGGACGAAGAAGATACACGAAAGTCGAAAAAATCAAACGTATTGTCTGAAAAATTTCAAGAGATGATCAAAGCTACCTCGACGCACACAGATCTGATAGAAAAGTCAAAGGACGAAGAGCAGGAAAAGTACTTTAATAAATTGGAGGTGAAAGAAAAGATGGAGGAGAAGATGATGTCGACCTACCAGGTCGATTGCAAAGCCGTCAAGTGCCTTATCTGTAAATACACTGCCTTTTCAAGTTCAGATATGTGCAAGGAGCAAAGACATCCATTGAGAGTGATCGATGCTGTCAAAAGATTTTTCAAATGTTCCGATTGCGGAAACAGAACTGTCAGTTTGGATAGAATTCCATCGCGAAGTTGTCAAAAGTGCAGTAGCTCTAATTGGATGCGAGCAGCCATGATGGACGACAAGAGAACTGAAATACCCGGAACTAGCCTGTCCATCCGCGGTGGCGAAGAAAAGTTCCTGGGTTCCACAATGAAAGATGCTAATTTGGATCTCTTGGTGCCAGAAACAGAGTGACGACATTTCTTAATTATACATAGATGAACCTTAGTATTCCTAATTTTTTTTTTTTTTTTAACAAACTCATTATAGTTAAAAGAAAATGACAATAAATTATAAAGACATGCGACACATGTACCGTGTATTGCATATGTACAAAACATAATCCATTCTCGAGAAATCTTTCAGAAAGAAAACTTTCCGAATTCCCTTTCTCTTCTAACTTTGCATCGAAGGTCCTCGTTTCTTTATAATTCAATCAGTATGTCAAAACAAAAAAATGAAAAACAATTACGGCGAGTCGACCATTCTATTGCACAAAAAGAAATAAGAGATAAATATGACAATAAAGCTGATCGAGCTCGCTTATACGTATGATGATGAGATCATATATTGTCACTCGATATGCTATGACGTTGAGAACTTTCAGTTTGCCATTGGGGTGTCTTTTTAAAATGATAATCCGAAGTGGCAAATCTGTATAATAAATAAATTATCAAGCCCATCTGCGCGGGTTGGAAATTATATATATATACTGCAGCGTAGAAAAAAAAAACTGCGTCAGCAATACATATACACAAGATGGATGACAATGTCGGGTTCACTGAAGCAAATTCAGTTTCTCTGGTTCGCAAATTTTCAAGCGCTGCAACTCAACTGAACGCAACCAATCGAGTCGAAGTGACACGCCTAGCTCAAATCAATAACATATCAATCATTTCCATACGAAGAATACACAGAGATATGACAACTCGACCAAGCATAAATATTCGTCTATGTATAATGACATTGAAATTATCCTAAGAACAATTTTACGAGACTCGCTCCTTCCATATCTGCCTCTTGCACATACTATAACGCACGGGACTTAGGTATGCTTAGTTTTAAGAAATCAATTTATTAGAGTTTACCCATGATTTAATTGTTTTAATACGAACAGAAGAGAACGCTAGCAGCCGTGCCTCGCATCGGAGGCTGCGTAACCTGTTGCTGTCTTAATTTACACCAAAAAAAAAAAAGAAAAAAGAAAATTATCAGGATCATCCGAAGAAAGCCACGACCCACCGGAGTCCAATTGATCAACGAGCGCCATCGAATAGCTGCTAATATAAAAGCTCGTGCGATACCGTATGATTAGTACCGTCGCGCGTAGCCAAATAGTTTCAGCTGGTTTATCCAGAACTTATTTTCTTTCCCCTTGTCCGACAAGAATCGATACATTTTTTTAGAACACTGATTGACACCACGGGATCGATAGAAAGAATAGAATAGAATGAAAAATGGCGCCGCGTGACTATCACCACCATTTTAATTCAGTATCCGTTAGAAGTATTTGTTCCGGGATAAACCAGAATTTACTGGTACGCAAAACGCTGTGATTTTAAAACGAATATAAAACTTCACAGGGTGCCGCACGACTGTAGCAGCAACGCGCTTCCGTTGCACGATGGCCTCGTAGCAGTCAATCGATTATAAATATATATATTTATGTGTTCTATGAGAAAATCACGAATGGGAATTTCGTGTGAGAGCTTATACAGCGAACGCTCGAATTTTACAGAATAATCCAGACATATGGAGTGTCTTATTTCTTCTTTTTTTTTTTTAACACCTAATAGGCAGGTATCAAGCTGACTTAATTAAGGTTTGCAGTCCTCGAGGGAAGCGCGTCTCTTTCTTTTTCCTTCCTAGTTGACTTCTATAATCCGCCATTATTTCTCTTAGGATTACTCTCGCGATTGCACAGGGCCACATATTCCGAAGGCAGAGAGAAACAGAACAGGAGTACCAATCGCAGGTGATTTCCATCGTTCGTCGAATCGTTATCGGATGCCTAGAAGACTGCACGCGATGATACTTGCTGCATTATATTATTCTTCTCTCTCTTCAATAAGCGATTTCATCAATTTTCATTTCTTCTTCCTGATCAAATAGATCCTTCATTCGCGCGTCCTCCTGTAGCGTGAAATTCATCTCCGGTTTTCTACCACCATTTTTCTTAGAATATCGACAAACGATCCTTTCTCCTCTCTACCGTTTTCCAATCGCAGGAAAATCCTAACGCTCAGGAGAAACAGTAAATTTAACAAATGTTCATGGCGCACAAGCAATGCGCGTCTCTGAAATTGTCCTGTTGCTGTTCTCGTTGCTTTTGTCCTACTGTTGTTATATCGTCTTGCCTTTTGTTCCTTATCTGCTTTCTCTCCCTGTGTGTCGTAGTCTCCTGATGCTAAAAAGAACCGAGTGTCCGCCATCGTTTAACTTCTTTAATAGTCGTCCAGATCAAAACTGTCGACTTCAATGTCTTCCAGCTGCATGCTCTGAAAGTCCACTTTGTACCGCAGAATACCTGAAAGAACAGATGACATTTTCTATGTTAATGCTGAACCTGTATTACTTTACCATTAATATCGAAAACTGTCGTAAGATCTCGTTAAGTAATGCTCGATCGTGTCTTCTAATCTTGCTTGGGTACTTCGTTTCATAAAAAAAAAAAAAATACTATAGGCATGCTCGTGTCTTCTGGGTAGAGATTAATATGAATAATAAATATCGAGAGCAAGTCGATGATACCGAAGGCTTTAGTAAAAGAATGACAATGTCGATGAATCGAAGGACTAAATGAAAATGGGTCTTGGGAATGTGTCAGTCACTTATCGAGTAGTTCCAATTAAGAAATATTCTTTCAGAGTCATTCGATGCCGCAGCAGCTTTTCGAACAATGCCTGCTTCGATATTTCACAACATTGTTACCTTTAATAATAAGCGATTACTGTACCTGTCCCAAAGTGCGAGCTAACGGGAACAAAATGTTAATTAGTACTTTCGATCAATGTCTTTTTGGAAGTCTGCTAACGCTAAATAAGTGCCTAGCTAATAAGTAGAGCCTGGAGAGAAGTATAGCAACGTTTGACGAGCCAACTGACGGGCTGATTGACGAGTCAGTCTCTTTCATCTGTCTCCGATAAATCAGCCCGGGTCAAATTTCTCGAAACTTTGGCTAAGGTCAAACTTGCAACAACTCCCCCCCCCCTACCCCCTCCCCATCACTACCAATGAGCTTACGTACAATTATTTTGTTTCTCGAAAGTGCAAACATATTATATCCTGTCCTTCGTACATGCTGACGTAAAGCTGCTTCCATAACGCGGTTAAAGGCTTATCAGAGAAAAATCTCTACGTTGCAAGATATATTTGCAGAATTAATTTTTGCCTTCTCTTCGCTAGGAACACAATTACCAAATAAAAGCGATAATACAATTTTCAAAGATAGCAATCACTGTATACTTCTACTTTAGGCTGACATCAAATCTACAATTGGATATTTCATACAGGATCTTGAATACAGGTTGGTGGTTCGATAGTGGTTGGGAATCTTCAGCGAGACGATTAAAAACACGCTTAACAAAATATGAAAGCTTACCATGCCAAACGTGGGCCGTACGAATAGAAAGTGAGCAAGCATGAATCGAAGGAAAACTTATTTTCAATATTTCGCTGCTGAGATGACTTTTATGCGAAATGATTGCACAATTTTCATTCGTATGGCACAAAACGCAGAGAGACATCTAATTTTTACATAGTCAATGAAAGGACAAGTTTTTCGAGAACTTTTATAAATGTTTCTTTTAAATCATTTTCAGTCTACTTCCCTCCCCCTTGCCGTTGCCCCAGCACAAAAAAACAACAACGACGAATAACGATATGATATCGAACAGTTATGCGTTGCTGCTTAATTGCTTATTAATAATAATAAAGTAATTTCAAACGGGTTAGAAGTATCAGAGCATGATTTCTAAAATGGATGATTTCTTTATGAAAAGGAAAAAAAAAAACGAAGAAAGAAACGAGAAGATGCGAAATGCTATAAGAATTTCGTAATTGCCAATACTTTATATA
>JARPRG010000527.1:364522-378832 GCA_031001745.1 Hartigia nigra
GTAAAAAAGAAGAAATTGTTTCAGATCCTAAAGAGCAAGAGAATGAGAGACGCATAGTCGAAAGGACAGAGCCAAGAGAAGTGGAAGAGATACGGTAGGGAAAGAATATTAAAAAATATATGTATGTATAGAGAAAGGTAACAGTAATGAAAGTAAGTCGAAACGATGCATACTACGTTACACGAAGATATGATACGAGTGCACTCAAGACAGATAAAGGACTACCTGGTCAACTTTTTGAGTATTTGACGGATGAAATTAGTAATCATCGAGGTCAACGTCATCAAGAGGCTCGTCGGCCTGCAGTGACTGGAAATCGACTTTGTAGCGGAGGATTCCTACGTAGGAAAATATACTCCACGATTAATAACGATGAACGAGCGGAGAGACGATACGTTACGGTTCTCATTTTCTTTTCATCATTCTTTTTTGTCTTTTTTTTTCCCCTTTTCTCTTTCGTCGAATGACCCGTTTTCATCCGGCTAGTAAAACTTCAATTTAGCATGAATTACAAGCGTTAGCACAGACATTATTCTTCTTCTTTTTTTGTTGTTGTTTTACTTATAAGGATTTTATAGCAGCCTTGTGGGCACCTTCGTTTTATTACAGTCAGTACTTTTATACGTAAGAGAATTATTTTGAAAAATGATAAATTAGTAACTCACCTCCAATACCACCAAAACCTCTGACGAACTGTGAACCTTCTTGGGACTTATCAGTGATGATCTCTAAGGTCGCACCGAAGCTCTTGTAGTTGTTCGCAAGCCACTCGAGAAGAGGTTGACATTCGACTAATTCCAATTCCACGCCACTCTGAAGGCAAAGGTTAAAATTATTCGTATGACTTTGATTCTAAAACAAAACTGATCGAGTCGACGTTCCTAGGAGACAGCGTACCTCCTTGTCCGTGAAGTGGGTCTTGTCCTTTTCTTGTTCCGGCGTGAGGTGCAGCACTTTCTCTTCGGCGTTCGTGTGATTCTTTAGCACGTAACGTTGAATGTCGAGGTTCTCCCAACAAATGAGCGTCTCGACGCTTCCAAGTTCTAGCGCTCGTAGTGTGTCCTCAACACCGAAACAATACTTCCCCGTGTCCTGAGAGATCTCATCGAAATAGCGGCCAATGAGCTTCTTCTCCTGGATAAACTTTACGTTCTGCAAGGACTCCGCGGCCAATTCAATGGCCTGATTGAAGCCATTCTCACCGCCGTACGAGACGTCGACTAGCTTAATAACCTTAGCTTGCAACCGCTGTTGAATAAAACGATGCAAATTTTAGAATTCAGTTGTAAGATTATTCATTTTCAGGAAGAATATACGTACAGGATCAAACATGTCGGACTGGCTAAGTTCTGTTTTAAAGTCTGCACTACCGGCAAGGATCAGACCCGCGATATTAGGCTTGTCGTTAGTGATGTAGAGCTGTGTAGCCACTTCGGCGACCTTGCGAACATAATTGTGCCGTTTTTCCATTCGTAATCTGGCGAATCGAAGTGCGGACTGTCCACCTCTCCCTGGAAAAAAAAAAAACATTGAAACTTGGTCGTTTATTCTATTACCAGAATTACATTTTGAAGATTCCGTTGAAACGTACCGTGTTTCTTTGGAAGATCTACAGTGAACTTGTGTAATACTTCTCGAGTGTTTCCTTGAAGCGTTCCGAAAAGTGCTCCATTACCGTCCATTACGATAAATCCAAATTTATTATCGTCAGCAAGCAATGCCGTGAGAGCTTCGGTGTGAAACTGTAATGACAATCCAGAATCTTTAGAAATGATTCCGTATCATACGTTATGTTAAACTTACCTTATTATCGCACAAGTACAGGGAGGTATTGATGGGTTTAAAGGGTTCAAAATCGATGTTCACTTTCTTTTCTTTTCCTTCCTCCGTCACGATGGTACCGCAATATATCACGAGGCCATTTGGTGGTACTGAAAAATCAAACTATTATAGACACTGTTTAAAACATGGCTACACGAATAATTTACCTTTAGTATAAAGCTTCAGTCTGTGCTGTACAGAAGTAATAGCTCCAAGAACCGAGAGTCTATTTACACGAGATTTGATATTAGAAGCAGTACCAAATTCATCAGCCAGCATCTTGCTGACCCGTGATATCTGATCCTTAGGTGGAATGATCAATGATATCATGCTAGTACCATTCCTGAAATCAAATCATTCAAAATAAGTCATCTGGAGCATTGGTACCGCTATAAACATTGTCAGGTATCCGCCATATGTCTCAAGATATCATAAGGTTCTGGAAAGTATAAAGAGATACAATGAAAGCTGCTTACCCTCGTGCCATTTCAAGGCTCTTAATGAGCTTCTTGATCTTCCAAATCTCGACATTGCGATCAGCAGAAGTCTCTTCGTTGGACATATCGAAAGGTTCGGTATTGGAGTAAACTATAATAAGGAAAGTAGTGTCTAAGCTTCTTGTAAAGTGAATCACCAAAATCCTAATGTATAAACCAGTACAGGAAATTGTTTGCCTGTAAGTAAGAACGCATAGATTTATCGACGAATCTGGTTAAATCCAGTTCATACCGGATTATGTCAGAGAGAACATGGAAATGCGGACACGGGCGTTACTTCCTATCTAAGAAAGGTTCTAGCACACGTTGATCCTTACCTTCCTCTATCTGGTCAATTATAATTCACTACTGATTGATTACGGGGAAACAGTCAATACACAGTGGATACCACGCGATTCTATGCCTTGGAATGCACACGTCGGCCATGCGATTGGCGCAACGAAACGTCAGTACTCTTGGCCGGACGTACTGCACGCTACAGAATGTAGAGCGAAAAGACTGCGGACGTTGTGAGAGAGTAGCGCCTGGTAGCGACTCAAAAACGCCACACTGGTAATCCTATGGGCTGGTTTGCATAGGCTTTCAGCAAAATGGCGTCGACGGTACCACCGATCTTTGGGCCCTACTGCTTTTTCTTATTCTGGGACTTTCGTGGCAGTACAATTTATTGAAATACTTTACTCAAGTTATAACTTAACCACGGTATGAGTAATTCTTCGTAAATTAATACATGTATCTTGAAAATTCATTCAATATTTTCTATCTTGAAACACTTGTTGTCTCAGTACGAACGCCTTTTGTTTTTTAGTCCTAAAATTCGAAGTTGCGCTTAAATGGCTGAGTTCAGCGGAAATAACGTTCAGGGAGCAAATACTTTTGATTGGTTATTCGATCGTAAATCTTAAACAGTTATGAAATTTAACCAATCAAATGTATTTGATTAATGAGCGGTATTTTTGCTGAACACAGCCAATGGAAACGGTATTGGAAAATTTCGAGTTCTGTTGGTAGTATTGATAAATTTAACGTTAAAAATTCAACTGATTTTCATTTCGAATTGGGCAATAATATATCTTTGTTCTCGTTTTAAAAAGCACAATGCTTTCGGCCAAGCTTTAGTCAAAATTTGTGAAAATTCTTTTGGCTCGTTAACGCGATCAGAAAATTGCAGGATTCAGCCATATTTTCAATACGCTAAACGATGAGCAAAAAAAAGCATGAAATCTCAACAAGTCTGGTGCACAAAGGCCTCATGAATTCTTCTTGAGTTTAAATAGGAAACATAATGTCCGATCAGTTGTTCAAGTGAGGATGGAAGTTTGGCACGTTCAATTGAATAATTGAGGGAATTCTTCGGAGTTTGAAAAAGTACAATGAAGCTCCAGACTTATAAGAAATGTATATACTACTTAAAATCGACAGGAACTTGCTTGGTTGTTGTGGGGTAGGACAGAAGCATCTTTCTTAAATTTTCATCTTGAGTTTTTTGAAGTTTTTTGAAGTTCACGCCTCGGAGATGCTAGCATGTATGCTTTACAGGGGATGCTGGTTCCTGTATCAACTTCGTCAGATTTCACAAATTCTACGGTCATCCGTAGCAACCAATGTTCTGGACTTGGAGCAGAGTCAAGCTCAATATATTTACATTGATGATCCTCGGTTCAAAGGTTACCATTGATACTGAAGGATTATTATTAATTTTTGATTCTATTATTTATCACTCAATTATTTATGTCTCGCAGTTCTTTCTAGGTGGACTAGGATAGATTAAATTAAGAGAGATTAGGATTTTTGTTAAACGCAGGTTTGCTATATAATGTAAAAATTCCAATTTTCCAGATGTTTTTATGTTCCGAAACAAGGAAGATTTACGTGCTTCTATCGTGGAAAAGCCTCGTACTCTCACTTACATCATCACTAAATGGTGGAAGTCTCTGAACCGGAGTCTAGCATACAAATTACTTGATTTAGCGCAGAACGGTAGCGTCAGTGAAAGAGAAAAGGCGGTATATTCACTCAGTCGTCTAAAGCATTTGAAAGGTAATTCGAATAATAAGAGAAGATTCAATCAAATTGACCACGTTAAAACAAACATTTCAGATTGGCATTATTGGCACATGGCTCAAATGCTCGATGCTAGAACTGCAGTTGCGCTTGCACGAATGCCGAATGTAGATTTGAGATTTTTTCTTAGACCACCGTATTACCATACGAAGCACAAACTATATGTACGTTATAACTATTCTAATGTATATAAAACAATTTAAATTGATTAACGCAGACTCTGAGCATCGTTTGTATTGCAGGATGTCATCGAGAATTTGCACTACTTGCTGCTCGACTTGAACAGTCTCTGTCAAAGTTGTCATCCGTGCCTCACTCAATTTTTAAACAAGAAATTCCATGATACCCATCGTGTGAGTAAGCTACCGATATCCTTAAAATGAAATAGAAAATAAGCTCGTACATTCCATAGGATGGACTAGTATTTGATCATGATTTAACGAGTGTCGGGCTTGCGGTGCCACCAGCTATAATTTGGGACCAAGATTTATTGTACAATTGCGTTCAAGCGATACATCATCATTCGTTTTTAGATCAGCACAGTAAAGGTAGAAAATATCATTGAAATATCATTCAATTAAATACTAACCCGTCATCTTGATTCTGCAGATATCGTAGAAGCTGGTGGGTTGCCTATACTGATGAACGTTCAAAAACTGGTTGGCGACAACATAAATATTTGCATATTGCTTGCAAAAATAATTTCCAATATTTCATTACACGAAGAATACCTGAATGACATTTTTCGATCAGGTATATACAAGAAACTTTTCATCACGATTTATCTAGAGGAATCAATTGTCTCGGGTTCCAATATAATTATTGTTTTATTCATCGTGCAGGATGGATTGGAATTTTGGCAAAATGGTTGCAGAGTTCGGATGTTCGGCTGTCGGCAACGGCAGCTCGTGCACTTGCAAATTTGGATATAGACGCGTTAAAGGAGAAATATGCGCGTCGAATTTACGTGCTACATCCGTTACACAAGAGTCGATCTGCCCGAAAATTGGACGTTGTCTTCGTCCACGGTTTATTGGGTGGAGTTTTCGTTACTTGGAGACAACGGGATCCTGACACATCTGCACTAGGATTTATGGGTAAATGTCGAAAATCAGTCAGTTAAAAAAGAAAGAAAGAAGAATTCAAATCTTTCGATTTTCTCCCAGCAGATGCTCGTTCATCCTCCGATACGGATGCTTTCACGTCAATGCTTGCCGAGACTCCTCATGAATTCCTGAAGGATCTCGCGCACGATCTCCGAATGCGAGAATGGAAGAAAATTGCTGAAGATTTCGAAGTCGTACTGGACGACTGTCCAGAGAATACAAATTGCAAGGCTTGCGGTCCCTTCACTTGCCGTGGGTAAGTCAAATCAAATCAAGTCTATTAAGACGTATCCTCTGTCTACTTCTCTTTTTGCGTAACAAAAGCTAAGGCTATGGCGCCACGATTATGTTGTAACGTTTAGGAATGATATCTGTATGGAACAAGGAGAGCGTGATCGAATAGCGAGAACCGAGTGTTGGCCACGAGACTGGCTTCCTAAGGATGTGCCATCCTTACGCGTAATAGGAATCAATTACGAGACTAATTTGTCCATGTGGACGCCGCTTTGTCCGATCGAAGGCCTAAAGTGAGCCGACACTTGATTTTTTTCCATCAATTTTATGCGAAAGATGCGTGATATTCAAATTAAAGATAAAATAATGCACAGGAGTACCATTGACGAACGAAGTCAAGAATTCACAAGGAAACTTCTAATGGCGGGTGTTGGGAAAAAACCCATAGTCTGGATTTGTCATTCGATGGGTGGTTTACTCGTTAAAAAAATCCTCCTCGAAGGTTGGCTTCGATTTTTATCTTAAAAAAATCTCCTTACTCAGTTCCCTTGCACGTACTAGGGGAGTTCATGTTTTTCGTTTATTTTTTTTTCCATATATAGAATGGAAACAGGGTGACAAACATAATATGTGCCAAAATACTCGTAGCATTATATTCTATAGCACTCCGCATCGCGGTTCCTACGTTGCCGCATTGACTCAAACTACGCAAATGTTACTTTGGCCGTCGGTCGAAGTGCAAGAATTGCGCGAAGGTAATTTAATAAAGGGATAGCAGCGCGGATCAATTAATAGAAATGAAAATCGATCAGGGATACTTTGGAATTTCAGAGTCTCCGAAATTGCTGCAATTGCACGACGAGTTTATTCGTATGATAAAAAACTACTCTATGGACATTGTGAGTTTCAGCGAAACGAAACCGACGCTAGTCACTGCTTTGAAGTTTCCTTTTCAATTTGTCACTCCTAATTCTGCAGGTAAGCTATCAATTACAGGTAGATCAATGATTTTGGTATCGATTCGAACAACAGTTTAGAATAGTCCAGCGATATTTCAGATCCTGGAGTGGGTGAATTTTTTGAAATTCCACAAGATCACCTTTCGATATGTAAACCAGCAAACCGGTAACTAATGTTAACCTGTGACGAGCTATCGACTCTCATTAATTAACTTAATCTTAAATAACTTATCCCTTTTTCACAGACAATCCTTCCTCTATCAGAAAGTCCTGAGTATCGTGAAACGTCACGTAAGTCCTGAAACTAATAGTTCAAAGAAAGTGTAACGGTGCCACAAGAAGCTATTTTAAATTAATATAATCATTGAATATAACATCTGTACATAATTTCGTTATCTTTGTAAATATTCAACTTGAATAAATAAACATGCAAATCACGTTCCACGTTAACTCTGGCTGTGATCGAAAAGAAAGGTTTTCAAGATTGTAGCCTTTATTGATCCAATTTAAAAATTCGTGTCATAATCAGGATGATGCCGAGATAAATTTGTGGTGCTTTCGTAGCCAGCAAATTTGCTGCTACTGCTCTGCGACGGATTATAATAATATCCATTCCATTCTGATCGCCAGCTGTCGTAGCGATTGTACCTTTTGTCATCGTGAATCGGTCCGTCCATTAAAATCTATAATGATTAAATGCATACTCGATTGTCGTATCCGGAACGATTAGAGCAAAAGTACTAATTAATATTAAACAATATTGAATTGACTTACTTTGTTGGAAGTCGACTCGTACGATTTATCGTTCCAACTGCTGTCTACGTCGTTCCAAATAGTTGTTGATTCTGATTTTGAATAATCGCTTGATCGCTGAATAGGTGCGTTATGGTTGCCATGAATCATATTTTTAGCAACACTGTCCTCGTACATGGTGGACTTGGACGGTTTGAGTATAGCGACATTTTGTCGATTTATTAGCTGACAGAAAAAAACAAAAAAACAAATTTAACAAGAACATAGTTTAGTTATTTGTTATAAGCAAAATTTCTTGTTATTTACTTACAACAGACACACCGAACACTATGATGAACAACAATCCTCCAACACCAATGACAATGACTGCTATTGCCCATTGAGGTATGAGAGTGTCATTGTTCTCTGTGTATAGAGGAGCATTGACTTTTGGAAGAACTGTAAAGAAATGAATTATTTAATACATGGACCAATTTTATAAAATTGTTATAATCAAAGTAATTCTTACCAACAAAATCCGTGGATCTTGGATCGATGGCGAACGAGCCAAGTTTCAATTGTGTTTTTGCTCTTGCGTCATCGGCCTGATTGACGTTGTCCGTTGTCAAGGAATTGTGGAAGATCTTTTTCAATTCTTGCGTATTGATTTTCTCGCGAAGATCAGCCAGTTCCACGAAATAATCGACCAGAACGCTGCCTTGGCTATTGGTGGAAAAAAAAAAAGAAAAAGGGAGTCCAGCGTTCTTTAGACAAGCTTACGGTACTTTGTGATTTAGCGACGTAGTGAAAAAAATCTGATGAAAGACATTCATCCGCGAATCGAACGGTAACGTTACATGGCCGATTGGACACCTTCCGATCGAACGGTTTAAATGCTCGTAAGCCGACGGACCTACCTGAAAGAGTCGATTCTGATTTTCTTGTACCATTTTCGCAATAGGTCAGACTTCGAGAAGACGATGTTCATCTGGAATAGAATACGTTGAATAAACAGCCATTTTGAAATACTATTCTTAAGCTCTGTTGTGTACTCTTATGAAAATTACTTCTCTTTCTACTTGATCAGCAAGTTCCTGCCATTCGTGCGTGTTCCTGTCGAGCAGTTCTGGCACCCAAGTCGTGTTCCCGACGATACGGATAGTTCCAGCAAGTTCACACTCTTCTTCACAAATTCCGGGAGTAGTGGGTCTAGGGGTAGTCGTCGTGGTCGTAGTGGTAGACGTCGTAGGTGCTGAACTAGGTGCTAAGCTGCTGGAAGCATCGACTGAACCGACGGTGGCCGTTTTAGCTACTTCTAGAAGTTTCTCAATGGATATTGGAGTAGTTGAAGAAGATGGCCAGCCAGTAAACTCAGTGGTTGCTCTAGAAGAATATTCGAATTTTTTAATAATTCTCAACTCTGTCGTTTGAATTTGTATAATTGAAATTGAAGTATAGATCACCTAGTTGGCCAGCCTTTTTGTATCTTGGGAGTGAATGCCCCAGGTGCTTCTCCTCTTACCGAATGTGGTGTAGTGATCCTCTGTATCGGTTTCCTTCCACCAGGTCTACTTGGAAACACGATTTTCAGACCAGCAGCTTTGGTCGTAGAAGCTACTGGAGACTCCGTAGCTACAGAAGATGAAGAGTTACTTTTCTCTTGATTGCTACTTCCAGACTTTCCTTTATAACCAGGAGGTAACAGTGCAGATACATCAGAATTTGATTTTGCAAAGAGATCTTGAACCGATTTTCCTGAACTCTTTTCGACTGGTGAATTAGTCGATTTTTCACTGTTTTTTGAATCGTTCACTTTTTTCTCATAACCGGGTGGAAGCAAGGCAGAAAGATCAACCTTTGATTTAGCCAAAATATCACTAAGTAAACTTTTCTCAGTAACAGACGAATCTTCCTTCTTTAATTTGTAACCAGGAGGCAAAAGAGCAGACAGATCTGGAGTGGCTGGTGGTCTATTAACATTCTCTTTCTTTGTTTTCGCCAAAATATCACTGACAATATTTTTCTCTGTCGTTGTGTCTGCATTTTTCAATTTATAACCAGCTGGCAACAAAGTACTTATATCCTGTATAGGAGGAGAGCGATTGCTGCTAGTATTTTTTTGAGATTTTGACAAGATATCAGCTAGCAGATTCTTCTCAGTTGTGGCAATATCTTCTTTCTTCAATTTATAACCAGGAGGAAGAAGAGCAGTCAAATCCTGGACAACAGTGCTCTTTGGTTTAGCCGAAGGTCTAGGATTATTCTTCCCTTGATTGTTCAAAGTAGAATTGAGCGAGGAACCACCTTTGGCAGAATTTCTACCAATGGCCGACAAGGCCCTGTTAGTAGGAAAGTCATGTGGAAGTAAACCATCTAAACTATCCACAGTTCTTTCTGTAGGTCTGCTCCTAGGCGTAGTAGTCTTTCCATTAGAATTATAGCGAAAAGGAACAAATTTACTGATAACCGGTGTCCTTCCGGTTGTTGTGTATCTTCTTCTCAGTTGATCCCGGTCGTTAAGAACATCCAGCTGCAAAGTATTTCCAGCAGTCCTGAAACCACCAGTCAAAAATCCACTAGAGAGTTCAGACTGAACTCTGTCCAGTTTATCTATAATGCTTTCAGTGGATTCCGATGGACCGGAAGTCTTTTTAGAACTACTTCCAGGAGCAACCTGTTCGACCTGCTCGACAACTGGGAAGGGAAGGAACCTGGCGCCGGAGATGCTGCGACTGGTCTGCACGGAGGCGACAATTCTTGAATTTTCTGTGGTATCGATCATAGCGGAAGTAGAAGAACGCGCTTCCGTATCATCTGCATCCTTATTCTGAGTTTCTGGAGTTGATGCCATTTTGAAGTTAGTCGGTGGTGCAAGGATCTGTTCAGTCGTCATAGGCAGCGCTGTCACAGGCACAGAAATGGTACCATTAACAACACTCTTTGTCGTCACTACCGACACAATGGCCTGGCCAATCAGATATGATTTGTCAATATTCAATGAGTCCTGAGGGTCCCGTGGTGCCTGAGCAACGACGTAGTGCTTGTCGCTTCCCTCCATCGAGGACGCCTTCTCCAGGATCGTAGATTCAGTGGGCATCTCCTTGGTCTCTATAGTCGATTCAGAATTTTCATTGATCTCGTACTCCCCGCTATCTACAGTGACGTAATGGGGATGGGTGTTGTTGTCATAGTCCTCATAATAATAATATGAATCATACTGATTAGTCGCTGTATAATCCTGAGACTCTTGCGAAGAATTCCCAGCGGATTTTACAGCATCCGTCGTCAATTTTTCTTCTGTCGATTTCGTCGCGTTTTCCGGTTGCGTCTCCTCGACTTCTTCGGCATCATCCACGTGGGGTTCAAGTTCATATTCGTCACTGTAAGTTTCCTCGTCATCCTGAGATGCATTTTCTTCCTTCGATGGGTCCATTACGTTGTTTTCATTTTCACCTAGGGGACCTGCTGAATCCTTCAAGGGTTGTTCGTCCACGTTTTCAATAGATTCTTGCTTTTCGTATACCGAATTGGCTGGGAACAAACTCGACAGTTTGTTCCATGACTCTTGAGCATCTGTAATGTAAAATAATAAATACATAAGACAACGAAATTCGTATCTTTCGCCACTGAAATAATAAAGTCATAGAAAATCGTGCCATTCGTTATCGAACCGTCTCATTAGAATCTTCAAGTCTTAACTGTACATGGCTGCGTGGAGAAACTCTGCGTGCTGGGCTTAACTAACGAACTTCCAAAATAGACGAAGCTTAAGTTCTCTGATCGTTTGATTATATAAAATTTACATGACGCAATTAAGTATGACAAGAGAGTAAAAATCTGATGACGAAATAACTAGTACTCAGTTGAGTTGTCACATTGATATCTTTACTATCCGCGAGAGACCTCGATGCCTGGTATTAATTTAAGACACACGAGTATAACGGGTAACCGTGATAAACCGCAAAGCTACAGGATGATTCATATTAAATAATAATCTCGATATACTGCAAGGTACACGGCAGCACCCGAATGTCTTTCGAAGCATGAAATTCCTGTGAGAAGTTTTCTCGTAAAATATTAATAACCAAAAGTAAAGCGATTGAATTAAACTAGACCAGAAATAGAAGATTATTGAAATAAGATAAAAATGATAAATATATAGGACGACTTGGAACAGGTAAGAAAAATGTAATAGCTGTAAATCAGGTGTTTAATACTATAGCGCTATAGCGTTACAGCGCATACCAGTCTCCCACACATGACGATACTATACATTCTGTAGATGGCGTCGAGTAAGAAACAGATTATAGAAACATAAGAATTCAACGTTAATACCGACACGACTACGAGGATTTATTATCAGAAACAAGAGTTTATACGGTTAATGATTTTCCGAGGAACGAATAAACGTAATAACTGTGCGTACCTTGCTGCTGGGAGTTTCCAAGAAGGGAGTATAGTATCGCGAGGCAAAGAAGAACCTTGCGACACGTCGTACCCGGATACAACTTAGCACTGTACCGCCTCTTCATTTTGTCACACGCGCGACGTCCAAGAAGAAGGATTCGTGAATTCTTTCATTGGCGCCTAACAATGCCGAACTGTCGCTGAGAAGAAAACTGATAGATAAAAGGTGCATCCTCAGATCCGTCAGACTGCACGGACCGCCGACATATTTCGTTGAGATTCGAGGTAGAAAGCAAAATCGAACTTTCACTCGAGCTCGGGCACGTCGAGGCCGTCCAGCTCTCTGGGCAGCCACAGAACTGAAGGTGGGGATCAGAAAATGTAAAAAGAAATGCATTGTCGTGTGTCATAATCCCTTCTCTTCGTTATATATATCGCTCTCTCTCTCTCTCTCTCTTTCCCTGCCCTCCTTCTTCCTCTTACACATGTGTTATTCCTCGTGCGTTCTCCAGTGATTATGGTGGTGGGACCGTTTCCATTGTTTTGACGTACCGTACGGTTTTCTGGTAGCAGAATGAAACTGACTGCATTCCATTGGAACGTAAGAAGATACGGAAGATTCTTTGGGGAAGAATAAATTATCTTATTGTTATTTACTCGACGAAGAGTGCATTGCGCCACTGGTGTATTTTGTTGGTAAAGTCATTTTTGTAAATAGTAAATTTGCAATTACACGCACTGCCTTTCCTTGGTTGCCGTAGCACGAAGACTTTTTGTGTATTTTTCAAGAGCATAATTGTCCGCGTCTTGTCTTTCCAGTTTTCATTCTTTTTCTGTATTTCACGCGAAG
Source organism: Hartigia nigra (assembly GCA_031001745.1). Taxonomy (NCBI): domain Eukaryota; kingdom Metazoa; phylum Arthropoda; class Insecta; order Hymenoptera; family Cephidae; genus Hartigia; species Hartigia nigra. The sequence goes on from JARPRG010000527.1 coordinate 377,193, forward strand.
GTTCTTCCTCCGATTCAAAAACCGAAGAACCTTGGATCGGTATAGCATTTTATAAGAAACGAATATCGAAAGTGCATCGACCCCTTTCACCGTTTTTTCTTTCCCCTTGTCGCGCCAACGAGAACAAAAACAAAATGTTCCCCAAGTACGTCCCCACTCGGAGTATGCTCTTCGGAGAAGATAGGACCTCGGGATTCTGCCTGCAATATAAATACGAAGAAACCTGAGGAAAGCGAGAAATATAAAAAAGACTGCGGAATTCCGGCCGAATGAATGAAGAGAAAATCGGCGTTAAATTTTATTGAATCCTAGAAGTACATTGTAGTAATAGTCTAGGGTGTAAATCAATTCATTGCAACTACAGCTATAACTGATTTATTACGTGGACATATTATGTATAATTCGTCGACGGAGACCTTTTGTTAACTGAAACAAGAAGAAGTAAAACGTAATGAGGGCTTTATTAATTTAAGATAAATGAAGATAAAATAGTAGTAATCATTGAGAGATTACTTTGTTGTTGGCCTGCGGGAGGGTTCTGATGCTGTCGGGGGTGGTGGGGGGCCTCTGCGAGCCAATTCCTCCAAGTAACCCATTAACAGGCGCGTCCTTTCCACGGCCGCAGCTTCCAAAACGAGAAATCGTCTGTCTTTTCGTAGAATCTCTTCGATCTCAACCAAGCAGGTGCTATTCTCTTGAACTTTCTTGTAAGTCTTGTCCGTGATCAACTTCGTCTCCTAACGAATGAAAATCTTATTATTCATTGATCCTTATCATCGCGCGAATAAGACAGGCTACTGTGGGAATAAGATCGAACCTGTAGTAACTCTCGAAAATCAGCTTTGGCAGCAACCAATTTGTCCTTTATATATTCCTTAAATTCCTTTTCGCATTTCTATAAAAAAAAAAGAAAAGATAATACAAGAATAACGAAGTTGCAATATACATTTGAAATTATTCGAATGATTTGACTCACCCGATCGCTCGACGAAAATTTCATATATCTTGGATCGTCCTTTAGCAATTTCTTGATGTCTCGCCAGGACGCCGTAAGTTCCGTCGAGGCGCCAACCTCGTCAAGGAGTTCGCGAAACTTGTCACGTTTCTTACGTCCGAGTTGTTCGATGTGCTCGTTAAAGAGCCGCTCTTTCTCCTCCCGATCTAAGCTCTCAGCCAATTCCCACCTGTGATCTTTCCTTAATTGTCTTTTGGCTTCTCGCCACGCGAGATCGCCATTTCGCACCTGCGCAATAGCCAAATCAAACGTCAATATTTTTATAAGCGATTAACTAATTAGTGAAATTTCGATATTTCGTAAAAACTCACCAAATCCGCAAGAAGGGCACTAAAGTGCTGAACAGCCTCCGTGTGCCGATGATGTTGTCGTTCCTTGTCGCGATCCCGAAGATGAGTCGCAAGTGTCCTCTGTACTTCGCGCTCTCTCTCTCGAAGACTAGCCTCGGCTCTCCTCTCTCGTTCTCTCTTTTGTTTCTCACGATCCTCCTCGGAATCAGAGCGCTCTTCGGCCTCGTCCTTCTGACGAATAAAAATCAAGAAAAAAGTGCATGAGAGCATGAGAGCATCGAAATGAATTTGCCAAATTATTTAAAAACAATTGAAAACACCAAAAGATAATACAA
>JARPRG010000527.1:380268-392045 GCA_031001745.1 Hartigia nigra
TTTTTTTTATTCTTTCTCTTTCTTTTCTACATCGGTGCCAGTGGTCAAAATTATATCCTCGAAGATTCCATTGACTCACGTCCGAACTACGCAACGTGATTATATGAATTTTCCAGTTTAACGGAATAAAAGATGGGACGTTAATCTGCAACGGCGGACTCGCGTTCGCCGCTTCGTCGACTGGCTGCTCCTCGAGAATTAAAAAACGATCCACTTGTTAGAAGGATCTACCTTGGAAAGGATCCCGGTACGTAATTTGCGGACGTCTCGTCTGTACTCTCGTTATACTTTTCGATCTCCCTCTTTTTTTCTCGTGTAAAGAAGAGGAGGAAGAAGAAGAAGAAGAGTATCTTGTGAAAGGCCGTTTTCTTTTTTTTTGTTTTTACTCTCCTACGAGACAAAGGAAGAGGGACGCTGGGCACATTTGGGTGTTCAAATTACGTGTCCATTTCACGTGTCGGATTCCTGAGCCTATAAAAAAAATAAATTAAGCTGAGACATCGGCACCGTATCTTTTTACGTTCATTGGCTTAAAAATCCCTTCTTTATCCTTCGAGAGACGCGTCGGGTTCGATCTCTTGGCTTGCTTTGACAGACAGACAAAAAATACGGTGCAGATTTCTCCCACGTAAGGTTTATCTTCTCTAAGTGGGCTCACTGTTATGTAACTTTATTTTATTATTTAAAAATCCCTATGCTCTACGCGTAATGTTTTTCTGTGCACATATATATATATATACAAGGCCATCCAACTAAAACGCGACAATCAAATTCGACAGCTGTCACGCTGATCACTTCGGTTAATCGACACTGTGAAACTTTATGCAATCGAAAAGTAAGACAAATTTTCTAATGTTTATTGCTCATTTATCAATTTCGTTGATTGACCAGAGGACAGTTTATAGATTTTTGCAATTTCTTATATCCGCTGTAAGTACGAGAGAGACTGACTCAGCAGCAGTACGTACGTGCATGAACAAGGATACCCATATGAAAACTATCGATTGACATTAAACATTATTGTTAATTTATGATATAATTTGCCAATTGACATTTAGCTTCTCTTACTTTGCGGCTGTGCATGATTGAAGCTGCCAACTGACCAAAGTGATTGTATGACTGCGGTCAGATTTCACTGTCATGCCTTTCAGCCGAATAATCGTGTACATATATTTCGTTAAATATTAATCTTTCAAAAGTTTAAATGACCGTTCGTGGCGAACTTATCAGGATTGAGACGCAAGACTCGTAGAAAGCACTAAGGGGAAAAGAGGCAAAGAATGAGAGAGAAAACGAGAAAAGAGTACCAGGACAACAAAAATTGTTCGATCAGAGACTTTAGTGAAATAGAGAAACGAAGACGAAAATGTTGTTATTGAACAAAAAAAGGTAAATAAAAAAAAAAACAGAAAACAATTGCACAATTGGCCGCATTTTGCGAGTATCTCGAACTATCAAAGGCAAGTCTCAAAATCAAATATGACTTTTGCCATTCGCGTAGCACCGATCAGCAGAAAAAAATTTAATTCTACGAAAGAAACTTTCTCACGGTATCAAAAAAAGAAAGAGTATCTCGAAAATCTAAAACGTAAGAAAAAAAGCGAATTACGAAATATCAAAGTGAGTGAAAACATCATATACGAGACTGATAAGACATAGTGACATAAAAAAAAGGACCACAAAATTTATCTAAACCTGCAAAATGAAATAAAGTAATATGGTATCAGAGAGATGGGGGGGGGGGGGTGGCGGGGCGGGAGATTAACAAATGGACAGCAGCTCTTTCGAATCGCAAAACGAGCCTGCAACAAGACGTTTAATCTCTCTGTTCTCCGTTCATGACGATAGATGGTGCTTGTTGAACTTGTTGTTTCAGGAGAGTAAAAGTTACTTGAGGGATACTGATAAAAAAAAAAAAGATGGAAACGAAGGATTCACGGGATTACCAAGATTAAATTCGGTCGTTCGGATGAGACTAGTAGGATTTGATGGCCGCCAAGGCGTTGAGGATAGCTCGGATGAGGGATAAAAGTTAATCGTTTGAAGTAACGAGGATTACGAGTAATATACAAATACCGAGTTTCGTTCATTCTCATGACTCTGCTTTGGAGTAAAGAATGCGGCGCGCGAAGGGTGTGCCAACTGTGCCACGCGTTGTAGTTGGGGATGGTAGATGACATCATCCATGCCACCAACCAGAGCTTCAGAACCAAGCCACTCCACATACGGAACCTGTCCTGCCTGCCTCCTGACTGAAGTGGAGAGTTCAGAACACATATAAGTACAATAATGGACACCGTCACACATACTTTGGAGGTTTTAATTGATTGTCTTTTTTTTTTTTTAGTTTTTTCTTTTTTTTTTTTTAAGACAATGATAACCTCTACACCTCTCCCATAAAGACTTAACGGCAAGCGACGATAAACTCGGACTCTCGTTACTCGATCGTTCTACGCGCCTTGTATATGCAAATATCCATGGGACATAGGCATATATTTTGGGGCTTTTTTCTTTGGATTAATTTATTGTCAATCTTTGCATCGAAATTCGAGCGAGGTCGGACTCTAACGGAATGCCGATAAGCTTTTTTTTTTTTGTTTTTATATGCGGTCGTTATATATCTCAGGCTTGCGTGATCGCGCATTGCAGTCGTTATATTACGTATTTTGTTGTATTTCTAATGATATATCATATGTATATCAGTCTCCCCGATATTTTCGTGTCTTCGGCCGTTAAGTTTATCAAGCGTACTCTTGGGCCCAAGGGCCTTATTTTTCTCTGTATATATCTATGGATATATATTTATTTATTTATATATATATATACATGTATGCATATATATTATTGCGTGAAACGTTACAAGTGGAACGTAAATAATAACATACCTATGGAACCTGAAAGAATAATTGATTAACGCTGAAAACACAAATTTCATTAAGTTCTCTTTTCATTGATTATTTATATGCGTTACGTATAACAAAGCAGACCAGCACTGGACTTATCGGTGATAGATATTTGTTTGAAAAAACTATTGAGTCAATAAGAGTCAAAAGAAATCAATGATCGAACAACAATGTTTTGTCTTCGAGTATCCTAAAAAACTGTAAAATATGTAAATCACTTGGTTACTATGTTTTGGAATTATTTTCTTTTTGCACACAGTATACTTGGATATGTCCAGTTATGATTCCACCAATTTTTTTTTTTTTTAATTGTGCACTATCACAATTCTGGCTTATCATTTAAAGTTCTTTGGATAGGCTCATGCGAAGCGTTTTAGCCGCACCGCAAGAGGCTGGATACAACGGCAGAATACACAAGGAACGAGCAAGTAATTATAAAAGAAAAATTCTCTTAAGGGAGGCGTAGTAGGGATTTGTTTTATGCGAATTGAAAGAAAAAAAATGATAACAAACAAAAATTAATTCGACGCTTCGCTTGAGCGTTTTGAATCGCGAGGATGCGTACTCGATAGAGATCCGATTATTTCATTTCTCAGTGAGAAACGTTACTCTAAGTTGTATTAACGAGGAAATCATTTGGATTTCTAAAGAGCGACTTCCTCCTCGCGATCCTAGCGACATTTCCAGGGTCGCTGGATAATACGGAACCTGGAAGAAATGGGCTCTCCCGTGAGCCGTAATTACGTCAGTTCGATACTAGCAATGGACATACCTGCTCTCGTTTGGCTGTTTTCTCTTCTTTCTCTCTCTTGCGCACCTCCAATAGATATTCGTTGAAGAGACTCTCGCGTTCCCGCATCTTCTCCACGTTCTTAAAGCGTTCGTCCCGTCCATGCTTTTGAGCGAAATCACTGAAGGACGATCTATGAAACAGATAAGATTAATATAAATCAATGAAAAACTTTGTTTGCTGACGATTAACGCAGGATACTTTGTAAACTTACTTTCCGTGAAGATTAGCCTCCTCCAGAAGCTTTTGAAACTGCTCTTTTCGTTCCTTCATCTTGTTCCTCTTCTCGCGACGCTCCTCCTCCGCCCTCTCCTTCACGTACTTCTCGAACACCTGCTTCCTCTCCTTGGACGTCAACAGCAGGTAGCGGGGATCAAAGACGATCTTGTGAAGTTCCTTTTCCCAAGTGCTGAAAGCTGATACCTAAGGAGGATTGTATGTAAATTTCCAAGTCGATTAAGGCGGGAAAGTAATGTTTTTATTAATAAAGATATTAACAATAGACTTACGTCCTTTTCTGCAAGCATGTCCCGGAAGGATTTGATTCGCGTCTCCAAGGGCACAATAGCCCTCTCTCTGGCGGCTCTTACTTCCGCTTCTATAGCAGCCTCCTTGCCGATGTCTATGGTCTTCTTGCTCTCCTTTTCCTCCTCCTCTTTAACCACCACGACTACGCAAATGAAATTTTCATAAATAAGAAGTATGTTAGGTTAGATATTGGGTTAGAGGAAGATTTTTCGTACCCTTTGTTTCCTCTTGTTTGCTCTTCTTAGCCGGGGTTGGTTGATCTTCATCGCTGCTCTCACTAGAATCTGACTGTCTGGCGTTCTTCGTAGTGCCGAGGGCATCTGGAGGTGTCGACACCATTTTGTCCACATCCTGGCGAAGCACTAGGTCTTCCGGTCTCTCCCAGACGGAAATTCGCGACGACGGATTGTAGAAAAATACTCTACCGTCTCCCGTCCAAACGACGCACCTGTATATCGTATAGTGTTTTTCAGATCATTCCAGAAGAGATACCACTGTAGAGTTATCAGTTGATTAGAATAAGTTATTAAGAATTACCAGGGTGTGCCAGGAACAGGAGTACTAGAAATTGGTCTAGATTTATCTTGAGGCTTGGCAGCTTCCTTAGGCGCCGAATCTTCCTTCTTTTGTTTATTGTTCTCCACTTCCTTGGCATTCTCTTTGGCTTCATGACTGCCCTCTGGAGGTTTTTCCTGATTCGATTGATCGGGGGCGGCTGTGCTTACAGCTGCAGCCGATTCCTCGGCTTTCTGCCGCAAAGCCAATTTGACACCTAAAAAGAACAATTAAATAAATAGCCGTTTAACATTAAAAAAGTAAGATATCGAAATGACATCGTACTCTCAAAATCCTTCAAGGCTTGAGGTTTTTCCCAAACAGATTCTCCAGCTTTACTGTTATAATAATAAAGTCTTCCATCAGGCGCACGGTGTTCCGTCCATATCATAGCGGAAGCCACTAATTCCGGATCTATTTGAGCTAGCAAAGCCGGATCTTCTGGTGCCGCTTGTGGTGTCATCACACCGTGAGGCATCTGTGGCATTCCTGATAAGAAAATAGAAATTATTTTTAAATTTCAGTCCTGATTATAAAATCTGGTGAAACCTACCCCAATTGGTCTGTGGAGGTCCGTAATTTCCAAAGGCTTGAAACCCTGGAGGTGGCATGCCAAAAGGAGCAGTACCAAACGGCGCTGCGATCGGTCCGCCAAACTGATTAGGCATTCTATGTTGCATAGGTACCATATTCGGTGGAGGTTGCATCATATTACTGGCTGTATTTACAGAGGGTGCTGCAGCTACAGTAGTTGACGTACCTGGGGGTATTCCTGATGAAATTTAAAGCGTTTAAATACGTGTAAATTGGACTTTTCTTTTTAATTTTAAAGATGTTAGCTAACCGTTTGTTTGATTGACATCCGACTGTGGTGTCATTTCCGGTGTCTCATTAAGTGCAACGGGAGGAACCGTACCAGGTGGCGCTGTACTCATCTGATTGATTGCTTCAGCGTTATGCGACGGCGATTGATCACTACCTTGAGTCACTGTCCTGGGTTCAGTACCCTGAGGCTGCGTCGTGTTCGTCGTCGTAGGTGTAGCGTCCCGTGCAGTTTGTTTCGCAGCTCCATGCACTAGCTGTTCCAACTGAATAAAAATATAATATGATATCGTAATGCCTTCTGTCAGATATAAAGATTCTTGTTGCATCATTTTACCAACCTGATCCTGCACCATTACTTTGACGTTTGGTCCTTCCGGTTTAGTCCAGGTTGTCTCTCTAGAGCGTATATTATAGTAGTAAGACTTTCCATCGGAAGTCTTAGTTTCCACCCAGACCTCGCCATTAAGATCCAATCCTGGAATGTTTGTCTGCTGTTGGGCCTGCTGTTGCTGCTGTGGTTGTTGTTGCCCTGGAATCTGCATAAGGTGTTTTCGTTATAACAATTGAATATTGTGACACGTGCAAAGACACCCGAGAACGTACGCTGTTCATGGAGGGTGGTCCCATTCCAGGAGGCGGTCCAAAAGGTCCTGGCCCGGCTCCAATCGGTCCGTTCATCATGTGCGGTGGTGGCTGTGTCGTTAGCGAACGTACACGTTAACGTCAACCAACCAGCCGATAGAAATTATAAAATCTATAGGGTGTACCACAACTTTTGGATATTCAACTCAAAATCAACTATTTTTGCAAATGAACTTTGATTTTCATTAGGTTTCTCAAGAAATATCACTATTTTATTGAAATTCCAAGAATTGTAATAAGCCCTGTATGTAGGAAACTTACCATTCCTGGCGGTCCCATGAGATTCGGAGGTCCCATAAGATTAGGTGGTCCCATAGGTCCCCAACTTGGATCAAATGGTGGAGGTCCTCGAAATCTTGGTCCTGCTGGCCCTGGTGGGCAATTTGGTCTAGGTGGACCCTCGAAAGGAAATCCATTGTTGGTGCCTCGAAACATAGGTCCTCTTGGTCCAAATCCTCGGCCTCTGAATCTTGGTGGACCACCTCGCATCGGAAAATCAAAGCCACCTCTACCCCTACCACTTAAATCGTTGCTTTATGTTACAAGTAAGGGTTACATGCTAAGCGCAAGGAATATAGAAACCACCTGGCCAGAATAAGGTGAAATTATTGTCAGTGAGGGTCATATACCCAACTGAGGGCTCGATTAAAGTTCCACGAATGGTGATGATAATGCATTGCACGGTAACTAAACGTATTAAGAAAAATATTGAAAAACAAGGAAATCTATATTAAGACTATAGAACTGTATTCAGGAAAAAATTAAATTAAAATCTGTGAAGTTGATAGCCACATTTGGAATAGTTGGATAATGATTGTGGAAGGCCCACGAGCCGGTAAAACCTAACCTAATCTCCTCGGCCAGGAAGACTCAGGATGTGGAACTGTTGTGGGGAAGAGGATGACTGGATCTTCTAATATTCACCTGAATCCACCCCGACCTCGGGGAACGAAGTGCCTGTACTCGTCGCCCTCGAAGTTGTACTCTTCACTTTCTTCCATAGACTCATCATTGTGTTCCGGTTCAGGAGCTGGCACCAGCTCGGTGCTCATTGCCGCCGGCTCGCTAGTCCCTTCCATCATCCTTAATTATTTTCACGATTAAAAGCCTTTTAGACGCCCATTTAATTAATTTTTATAACACGCATCAAACGCCGCAAACAAATCACTATTTTATTCGTTGCAAGCCGTAAACATATTATTACCAATAATAAAGTAAAATGTCCCTAGAAAAGACCTCGTGCGAATCTTGAATATTCAGAACACCATAAAAATTACTAGATTTCATACAAGATTCTAGTGACATTCCCTAGAACCTCCTTCTAAAATTCGAAATACTAACATCTCATTGGCTGAAAGAAGTAAAAATGGCCGAGTGGGCGGTACCAACTCAGCAACATGGTTTCCGCGAAGAAATATAAATGTGCTGCACAAGCTGCCCGATTATTTCCGGTCGATAAAGTAGTTTAAGATAAGCATTCGGCGCCATTGATCATTTGTAGTTCTTTCTAAAGTATCGCAGATTTAACTACACAAAAGCAATTATCATATCCTTTGTAAATAATAGATCATTTTTAAATTATTCGTTGAATATATACAAGATACGAGTAATATTGAAGATATGCCAGTACGTATATTGACCGAACTAGAAGATCGTTTATCAAAATTGCAATTAACTATTTAGATAAACATGACCCGTTTACACTCATTAAAACCATTAAAATTTAGCCACGTTATTACACAAAAATTACAACCTCGCTACACTTCCCCTTGCTTCTTAGATATTCCGTTCCACTTAACTCTTGTAAAACGATAAAACAATTATCAATTGTACACGGGGGCTATGACTATTCAAAATGGTACCGCTACTCATAACGCCCTCATAACTTTACTACCAATCCACGTTAACCCCTCGAAACGATATCAGTACTCTCGTAAAAGTTTTACCTTTACCTTTTCGAGGAGTTTATCAGCCAATTACGCAGCTACGATATGAATCTTGGTGAAGCTGTCTAGCTCAAATTATCTCATAACGCTCAAGAGCTTGTAGGCTGCCATTAATAGAGAGCCATTTAGATTTATGTTTAGTAAGTTTCCTTGAGAAAATGGAGAATCTTCATTTGATGGCTGAAACCGGTACGAGCTGCCGCAGACTTGCTCTATTATTGATGAAATATAACTGGAATCGATGCAGGCCGTGACACGTTCGTACCAGTTCGTGTGTGCACGTGAAAACCCGAATAATTCACCTGACATGAGGTGTCACCTGACTTACTGTTAGTCATACGTACGTATAACGTCCATTATACATTTTTGTATCAGAAACATTGAATTTTAAGCAAGGCAAATAATCCTCAGCTTTCACGTGTGTACCGTGGCAATATCACAACTTTTAATCGCAAAGAGACGATGTGACTTATTATTCTGTGCTTAAAATACTTTTTTTTTTTATTCGCCCCTAATGGCCAATTGCGTTATAGGTTTATAAAACATGGGGACATTTTTGTTTCATAGAAAATTGCACAATCTCACGCACGCTAAAAAAATTGTACATTAATAAGGAGTAGGTAGTAATGTTACTCATTTTCATTCTGTTAACATCGCTCGGTTAATGAATTCAGCAAATCGGCAGGATTTGGCAGCAGATCCAATCGGTAAAGGATCGACACCTGCAGATCGGATCGTTTGGTAAGACTCGTGTGTCTCTGTCGAATCGGTAGAAACCGCTCACGTGACCATTTCGTGATTGGCCGTAGGCCTTGTGAGCCCCCTTTCTCCGTCGACCTAACGACCCTTTGGATACCACTGGATACCACCATGGTCTCCCACCCTGTTACTTGGGGTGCTTATCCAGACCAATCCAAAGGCACATCCAACGCCACGGCACTGCTAGGTACGGCCGCGGGAGACAAGCTTGGGCCGCGCCGTCTCGCGCGCGCGATCAGCAGTCAGTCTATCGGCACCCTGCGTACCAGCCGTGTCGCAGCGCTTACGTAACCGAGAGTAACACACTATTACCCATTACTGTAATTACTTGTCAGTGTTTTACCTGATGCCTTGAGCTGTTCGGCGGCTGGTTGATCTGCGCGTTCTCGAAGCTGATCAAAGATAGGAATATATAGAAAGGAAGAAAAACAAGACAAAATATATATTAGACGTAATATCGTTCGTGCCTCTCGTGAAAAAAAAAAGATTCGCGGTCTTTAAATTTAAAAGTCGTTCAACCCTCTGGTACCGATCCCAGGTCGTCCGCAACTCCCAATGTGATATCCTCTACTCGGGTGATTCCAGACAGATACCAGGTGAAGATCGAGATACCTGGTATAGATCGGAGTGGATCCTTTGACGCGATCCTATCCCCATTAATCCGGGGGCCAGTTCAGATCCTGCATGGGCCCCGAGGTTCGCGCGCCTTGCAAGAGAGTGGTGTACGTGTTGGTGGCTAGCAGCGGCGTCCCCGTCGGCCTATCGATTACTTTAAAATAGACGCGGGGAGAAGAAGACACCTGCTCAGGGGGCGTCCCCTTAGCGTGACAGGTGCAGCAGTGCGATAGCACCAGGGGTAGTGGTGGTGCTGGCGGAGGAAGAGCAGGGCCAGGAACAAGAGGAGGAGCAGGTGAGGAAGTCGAGAAGAAGAAGTCGAAGACGCAGAGGAAAAGCAGAAAAAGAGTTGAAGGTTGAGGAGGACGAGGACGAAGACGATCACGAGAACAGCCGGAAACGAAAGAAGAAGCAGAAGAGAAAGAAAGGGTGGTGGCGGAGGTGCTGGAGGCGGTGGCGCCGTATCCTATCCAAGTCAAGACACGAGAGTGGAAATCCTGAAGAACTTGAGGAATTTTTATCAAACACCAGGAGTAGTAGCTCCGGTACAGGTACCGGTCACTACCAGTGGCGGTGCTGGGGGTGTCGACGCAGGAAGTGGAAGTCGAGGAAGTGGAAGGAGCCGGTACGACCGGCAGCGCAGCGCGACCTGCTCGCTGGCAGGATATTCTATACCGTGACACGACCTGGAGGCGCCTGTCGTCTTCGCCGGTTCAACCATAACGCCGCCCGCTCTAAAACGCCCGAGACGGGATACGGTGGATACGTCGTCAGCGCCACCGTCGCCCTCACCATCCCCATCATCGTCGTCCTCGTCGACGAACTCGTCGACGTCCGTCGTTGTCGTTCGCACCGTCGCGCCACCTCCGCCTCAGCCCCCGCCCCCATTGCCTCCGCCACCGCCGCCCCTGCCCCTGGCGCTGCCCCTCGGCCACCAGACATCGGCGGTAACACGAAACAACAAGCACCAGCTACAGGGCATCGCGACGGCGAACAACAACGCCGTCAACGAGATCGCCGGACGCATCATCATGGACGCACCCCTGTCACAGAGCATGGACTCCGTCAACACTGTCGCCACTGGCGAGGACGAGGTATGATATCATCAGACGTTTCTCCCTAGCGTTTATCGTCTTCGCTCACCTCGCTCTATCTCTATGCATTCTATCCTTGGATGCATATCGGTTTACCTAGAACTGCTAGAAACTTGCTGTAGTTCCTTCGCGACGAGGGAACCTGCCATGTTTCTGCGTGGATCATGTCGAGGACGAAGCATATACTGTGCTCGTCTATTGTATAGCGTGTGGCTGCTGGCTATGCGCACGCAGAGCATAGAACGAGGACTCCCTCTCTCTCTCTCTCTCTCTCTCTCTCTCTCTCTCTCTCTCTCTCTCTCTCTCTCTCTCTCTCTCTCTCTCTCTCTCTTTCTTTCTTTCTCGTTCTCCCGCGCTGCCTGCACAAGTCTGTGGTTAGAGGAGGTCGCGTAGGTGGTGGGAGAATTCGATCGGAGCACACGGCGTACACACAGGTGACGTTTCTACGCTCGATCGGCTACCTTTTCAGACCTTACTTCCTTCCTTACTTATCTACACTGTCTTACATCCGTTCTACTCTAGTGTTTAGGCTCACCAGCCCTTGATCCTGCTTCTGTCCCTCGTGGATTCTTCTTCTTTCTTTTTTTCTCTTCCTCCCTTGGCCACCTGACACGAGCATGCTACAAACGCGACTAGCGTTCTTTCTCTCTCTCTCTCTCTACGCCTGCGCTCTCTTCTCTCTCAGGATATCCTCTCTGCACTCTACGTACTACTCAGCAGCAATCGCGCGCGGCTGGCATGACCTCCTGCGCTCATACAATCCTTTGCTTCTCATCCACCAATACTGGTGTACACTAGTATCATTGCTAGTATTAGTATGACTATTACTCCGTTACGTCTACCATACTACACACACTTCTGTCCCACCTTCACGACCCTCACGCTACTTGGCATCCCTCACTTACTTACTCCCACCCTCTTCCCACGTTCGTTATTGATTTTTCCACGACGTGCGCTCAACAAAAAGTGAGGGAGAGAGGAGAGACTGGTTGCGGGGAAGACACGGAGGCACCGCCGTATTCTGTCACGTCATATGGAGGAGGTGGATTACCCACACAACACATGCGTTCTTCGTGAGCCTCTACTATTCTTCCCACTCTTACTATATACTCTCTCTCTC
>JARPRG010000527.1:402099-412592 GCA_031001745.1 Hartigia nigra
CACTTTGATTTGATTTTCCACTCTTGTTACGTAACGTCATTGCGCAACGCGACGAAAGGAAAGAAGCAAAAGTAAATATCGTTTAAAGAAATTACCCTCCAAATAGATTCCGGTCGGTCATAACTTTCATGTCATCCATAAAAGTTCATCCAAGTCAACGATAGTCAAGATAAGTAAAAATAGAAAAGAAAGAACAGAGCGAAGGAGAAGATTTTCGAAAAAGAAAACACGAACGGGTGCAGAAGGTGTATAAAATGTGTACAGGGGTGTGACGGGACGTTGATACTGCGATACGATATTTTGTATCACATAAATAATAATTTATATAATCTTCGAATAAAAATGCTCATCTGATCGATTGTCTGTGATCTTTTGCAGACTTAGGAAGCCCGTTCTTCCCCGGTGGACCGGAACTCTGGCATCATCCTCTGGCGTACTCGACGGCTGGTGAACTGCCAGGAACACTCCAGCACGCGACCCTGGTTCATCCCGCATTGCATCCTCAGGTCCCCGTACGTTCCTATCTTTGACTATCTGCAGACAAAGCTCTGGAGCCGCCGACGAGTGCCCCGATGCACGTTAGTGATATATACATACATGATCGTTATAATACGTAAACCTAAACTCCTTAGAGATAACTGTTATCTTTTTGTTTTCATTTATTTTTTATTTCTTTCTCCGTCTCTCCCTCTCTTTCTATCTTCTTTCTCTTGTACTGTTTCTTTAATTTAGTGTTGTCCAATTTTTTGTGGTATCCCGTTGGGATGCCCTTCTTTGATACCTGTGAAATTCATATGTTTTCTTCAGTTTTACACTGCTGCGTACATTGATGCTTATCAGTCATTGATACTCGTACGTGCGACGCAGGTAGTTGCTTATTTAGTCCAGGGTACGTGCTTCGTGTACGTAACTTCTTAGTCACGAATTGACGATGCATTAGGTGAATTAGAATTATTTAAACTCACCTCGCTTCTTCGATCTTTTCATTAATTTATACAATATTTGAATTGGCGTTGAAATAATTTTCGAATTTACCGGCGCTCGTATCGATGAAACAATCGATTTTAGGAAGCACTCGAGAGAACAGTATCGAGAGGAGAAATTATTTTGGTGATATAACAAAAATTCATTTCCTTTCGCGCGAAGGAAACGAAGTATGACGGATTCGGATGAGGTTAATGAACTCTTGGGGATTACCGAGATCAATCGATTATCGCGCGGTTCGATCGATTGGTCCTCCTAGACGTATTGTATCGATCCTGAAGTGGACGTTAAGCGGGAAGTGATAGTGTGTGAGAATTTGAAAAATTCCTGGGAATCAGAGGTGACGTCGCACGGGATTGAAATTTGAAATGTTTTTTTTTAATACCTTTAAAGATGTCCAAATTTGTACGATTACAGTACGAGGAAAGAGAATGTCTCGTGTAAAGGTATTTTTCATTTTCTTTGTAGCTCAATTATTTTGATATAATTGTCGACAGCAAGTCTTAAAGAGGATATTATTTGTCGTCGTTAAATTAATAAGTTTTTGTAATTAATGAAACGTTATGTTCGACAGGCACCAATGTCTCTACCGCATCCAACGACGTTGACGTCGATACACGCGTCGCTGCCTCACTTTCTACCGTCGCCTGCTCTGGCGTCTCCAGTAGGATCGTCGTCGTCACAGCCAAACATCGCCGTTAGCAACGCACCGTGTTCCACCCTCTTCGTTGCGAATCTGGGCCAGTTTGTCTCCGAGCACGAGCTAAAGGAGGTCTTCAACAGGTAAGATAATTCAACAATCTTATATCACAGCTACATACATATTTATAATTAAAAAAAAAAACGCGATTCCCGCTTCGCGACAAATTCAACAAGGCGAACAAAGAATTTCGCATACCCTTAGTTAGATCGGACGTTGATAATTCCCCATGCAAATTTGTAGCCTTTGACAATTCGGAACGTCCATCACTCCTTGTCACCGTGACCCTTTACGATGAACTCTGCGCGACCAGTACGTACAGTGGGACATTCGAAACGGGTGCTTAAGGGGGGGGTGGTGGTGGTGTAACGAGTCAAACATACGCTGCACGATGTTGGCTCAAAAAGGGGTTATAATATGACCAAATGGATGATGACCAAGGGGTCGTGCGAAGTAGCCGCAACAAACAAACCAAAAATTATTTATCCAAATTATCCAAGTGGCGCAAAGTGCAGTTGAATGTTTGACGATAACGAATGTATTCGGAAATGTTGTGTATTCTCAATGAAAAATCATGTCACGAAAATCGTCGCTCTCTCGAAATGCCCTAAATATCTACGTCAGACTCGTGGCTCGGCCACGTGCGTGCTTTTTTACTTCCGCCACGAGAACAGGAAGCGGCCTTCGTGCCTGGCATTATAAAGACCCGTCCCATTTTACCGATCGATTTCCGTGCCAAAGTCGGTAGTTCGCGTTATCTTTTTTTTTTCATAATTTTCTTTTTTCTTCAATTTTTGCTCGTCTTTTTCGAAGCACTCCGTGGTGGCAATGGAACGGGGGTTGAGTCTATTGCGTAATCGGGAGTTCCGAAGCACATTACTCCAATTTCGGATAAAAGCCACGTAATAATCAATATCTCAAAAGGGGAACCGCTTCACCCCTCGCCGCCGCCCCCCCTGCCTTACCGCACTCCTCCTTACCCCTTTCGACAACAACGTTCGCGTGAAAGCGTGACCAACTGCACGAGCTAATACAAAAAGTCATCAATCGATGACTTCCATTGTGCACAATATCTATTGGTACCACTGTAGTATAGTATCACGTGCCTCCGACGATTGGCGGGAAAGCGGCGATCGTTAAAAAAAAAAATAAAATAAAAAAAGAACACGACTTTCTTTACTTTTTGTTCGATTTAAACGATAGCCGCGCTCGTGAAGATGCGTACTTGGCGATGCAATATGGGAAATTCGTATGACGTTGGCTACCACGAGTTTCACGTGCATTCAATGGAGATTGAAATTTTAACGTCCAACAAGTAAAGTTAGTTAGTTCACTTTATTAGCAAAACACGCACTGCCGTAGGTGTCTCTGCTCCTCTGTTCTTTCCTCCCTCGTCTATTTATCACTGTCTATCTCACACATTGCGTCACAAAGCATACAGCATCAATGAAATCCCGCGGGTATCCCCATGTGAATCGCGAAGCAACGTAACGTAACGTAACCTGAAAAAAGAAGCACGTTTACTGTACGCTTTCTCTCTGATTTGTCTCTGCACAGTTTTCCTGGTTTCTGTCGGCTTCGTATGCACACGAAGGGCGGCTCGCCGGTGGCCTTTGTCGAATATCAGGACGTTCGCTACGCGGCCCAAGCAATGGCCACACTCCAAGGATCCTTTCTCCTCTCCTCAGACCGGGGAGCGATACGAATCGAATACGCAAAGTCTAAAATGGCCGAGGTGGGCTTTACAAATGTCTGGATCGAAGTAGGTTTTCACTCTTTCTACGGTTAATAATGTCTGTTTCTCTATTTCCCAGTTCCCGTCTGTCTCTTTGATATTCGCTCGGGCTCGAAATGCACGAGTGGCGCTACGAGTGGCGAGATCGGGAAACTATCGAGGCAGATGATACGAAATTGGAGAATTGTTTACCGTTCGAGTATAAAGGCTTTTTCGCCGCATTGCGCGATTTTTATTATATGACTGCCATTTTACGTGCGAATATATGTATATGTATATGGAATGTATAACAGTGAACCACGGTGGTTGGGTGGTCGCGATGGTTGCTTGGCATTTAGTCAATAGCACGCTCTTACTCCCACCACAAGAATTACCATGTGACTAATAGTAATGGATTTTTATTGGCTATTTTACCAAGCTGGAACAATTGTGATGTCACGATGAATATCTGCCTCGATTTTCGATCGCGAATCGCCGATTATTTCGGGTAACGTGTCACCGAATCTCTTTTCGATTCTAATTTTTCATTACGCTCGATCGGCCGGCGCTGGTGACTTTTTTTCTCACAGGCCTGCGTTTCTCTTGTTACGAATTGTACGGTAACGGTCGCCAAGTGAGATGCAAGAAAGAATTATCTTCGGTGAAATTGATTACCAGTCTTCTTTTGTCTTGTCTTGTCTTGTTTGGCTATTGAGCGAAAGAAAAATCACCACGTTCTATGATTAACTTAAAAGAATACAGAATGCTTTGTTTAAGTTTATTCGATTCCTTCGTTCCTTAAGTTTGACTTCCTCGCTGCTGTTTCCTTTGTTATTCTTACGTTTTTCGTTTTTCTTTTTGTTTTCTTATTTCTTCCTTCATTGCCGCATCTTCAATTTTAGCTTTTTTTTCCCCATCCGATTGATTATCCCCTTCCAAGCACTGCGTCAGCACGAGTTTCGTACAATTTTACCAAAGCGTGACGTCAGACAAAATGTACAAAACGCGATTTTAAGAAAACGAAATATTTATGCAAAATTCTATTCCTTTTCACGAAGTTTATTCGGTTATTTGTGTGAATTCATTTTTTTTGTAAGAACAATTTGGATTTGCCTTCAGTTATTTCGCGTTCCTTTTATTCCCATTCTCTCGCCTCGTTGATCGTTTTACTTTCTTTTCCCGCTACCCTCATATTACTTCTCGCCATCCCTTTGTTACTGTTACCCCAGAGATATCTTGCACGAAAAGTAACTGTTCTTTAAGGAACATTGTTTTTTATGACTGCACCTTAGTCTACCTCTTGCAACATTTCGTGCTATTAATATTAAAGTCCACGCTGTACACGCCCTTACTGCGGATGCGATAGGTGAATTGAATATTTGTGATTTCTTACTCCTCGTTAATTAATCATAATGGCGTACGGCTGAGAATTAATATTACATAGCATCGATCGATCCTCATCACCTAGAATGTTTGTCGCAGAAATTCGATCGGTGTATACGCAACGCTCGCCTAGACTTCCTTCCAGAACTTCCTTGGACTGTAGTTTCTCTTCATGGCGCAACTGCGCGCTGTGTCTCCAAAATGGGAGCACAGATGGCGCCACGATCCGACGTTGTAATTTAAACACTTTGATATGATTGCAGGGATCAAAGGGAGAGGAAAACGGGCAATCTTAAGATCGACATCAACGGTATGTGAGAAGAATGGTACTGTGCGTCGCAGAGACAATTTCAGCATTGGTGACGTCACGCGTGGATGCAGAAAATAGAAGAAAGAAAATAAAAGGCAACGATGAAGAGCAGCTTTGCGAACGTGGTTTCGATATCAGTAGGCAAATTTGTATAAAAAAAAAAGTAATTGAAGAATTATTTGAATTTCGGCGGCATGGAAACTGGGATAAAGAATATTCGGGGATCAAAGATAAAGATGAGAGCGATAACGATGAAGGGAGGGATGATAGATGGCGACTGACCAAATAGCGCGATTCGCTAATACGGTGATACTATAGCGCGGGTCCTAGATATATTTTTTGGGACTTAACCCATTATTATTTTTTGTATTTTATTAGACCCACGTTTTTTCTGGGGACATTAGGGAGGCTTCTGCTTATAAATGATCTCTCGCTTAGTTCCTGGGCCTAAAACGTCCATCAATTGGCCAGTTCTACTTTAAAAGTACCACTAGAATCAAGAAGAGAGCGTAATGGTGTTTGTGTGGGAATAGTGGACCCAGTGCAAAAGGCGACCTGAGAAACAAAAGGGCCCTAGGAAAGTTTTACCGTATTTATTGAAAGACGGGCCCTAAGCGAGTAGCGTTATATTTATACTTATTTATTGTAATATCGTACGGGACATCTTTCCGCAGGAACCGTAAAAGCGAAAGAAACCGATCGCGCTGCTTTCGCGTATCGATGCAAGATTGCGAAACACGCGCATTGCACCTGCAGCAATGGCGTTCGCCGAGAGTCATATAGAATTTCGTTGGCATGTAAAAAGGCACTGTTAATGTCACGACACACATTGCAAATTACACACTTGTATTACAAATTAATAGGTTAAAAATCTTGTACTTGGGGAGGGATGATGACACAACGGGTAGGGGTTGGGGGGATACGATAGAAGGAAAAGGTCGATGCACGAAAGACCGTGAATTGTCGAAGAAGGGAAGGGTCGGCCAAAGTTTTTTTTTTTTATCGATCGCGAAAGAGTGGGTGGAGACATAACGTGAACCCACGTAGATGACAGCAGAGTCGCTGAAGTCCAGTAGGAAAAATAGGAGTAGCGAAAGAATTCTGAAGCGACGAGTATTCATAAAAAACAGGGAGAATAAGTAACGAAGTGGACTTTTCCAGTGTTGGGGAGATTGGGAGGACTGTAATGAGATGGGGGACTTGGGGGTGGGGGTGGGTGGGTGGGTGGGTGGGGGTTGATGAACACAGCGCGCGTTATTCGCCGCACTAATATATACATGTTTACGAACACGACGAACAAGCTTAATACCAAAGGTGCCCTAAGAAGCGTGTATTTATGTTTCTCATCAGCGTCGGGATGACGGAGTTATTTCGTTAAGATTACGTCCTCGGCAGAAAGCTGCGTCATAATCAGAAACTGATAGAGCAGAATCGTATGTTTCGGGTGAAGACGGAATTTTCAAGCGCAGGGTCAGAACCCGATAGGTCAAACGAAGTTTGTCGAGTTGGTATTACGTATCCCGACGGTTTAGGAAAATTAACAAAAAAAAGCAAGAATGAAATGAAAGAAAAAAGAAGCTTAAGAGGTCAGGGGTGGCGATGGGAATCATAAAATGGCGACGAGTGAAAAATGATGAATAAAAAAAAAGTGGAGCGGGCTGAACTTACTATATACAAAAAATCCGTGATCACGTCAATGAAAGTGTTTAATTAATATAACGAATGTGAACATATCATAGGGTTAAGTCGTAGCGAGAAATTGTAAGTAACTGAAACACACACGGAGCTAAGTGCAGGACACACACACACACAAACACACAAACACACATACATATATCAAGATACTGACACACAGTTGATGCGATCGTACACAGATGTACAGACGTACAGACACGCCGAAGACACAGATGAGATATAGAGAGAGACACAAAAACCCAATTATGCGCATAAGGGATCCGTATGCCCCGTGTGAACTAGAACGACGGCCAACTCGGCACGTATTTTGCCCAAGTGCCTTCCTGTTGGTCGAGTCATGCTATAAAACTGTGTACCGTAAGTCACACATCCTATCGTCTAATGTCAATCTAGCCGCGCGGCCCACAAGGACTGTTTTAATCTCAATCCGATTTCTGCCGGAGCTTTAAAAATCTCACCGAAGTATGCACTCCGGTGGCGCGAACATCGAACTAACGGAAATCGGACCGAGACTCGTCGTTAGCGAATTAGGCGGCATCACTGGCTGTTACCGTGGCACGAACCAATCGGCGAGCACGTCGACCAATTTATTCAGGTGTGTGCTTCGCCCATACGACTATCACACGTTTAACGTGGATATTTAAAATTCAGGTGGTCAACTAAAATCACATGATAGGCGTAGCCCATTAAGATCCGCCGGGTAATCGCGCCACTTATCCATCCGAATGAGAATTAATCTATCCACCAGAGGACCTATCCGTGCTGATCACTGGGCATTTATTACACGCATCCGCCATTAATAGCGAAAAATAGAAAGATAGGGACAGAGTCGGAGAAAGAATAAGAAAGAGATGTGTGTGTGCGTAAGTACTCGTTTATACAGGGTGTTTATAGATGACCGCATGTCGGCAGTAGAATTGGATTCTTTTTCAAAAATCAAAAAAATAAATTTTGATTCTCACGATCCAGAGATCTCTAATGTTAGTTATTCACTATGACCGTGTAAGAACATGGGTTGTCATTGGGTCCACCCATCTATGCCTTTGCAGTCCAATAGAGTGATAAACTCTAATGATATCTGGATTTGTAGTCTGAAACATTTAAGAACGTTGATACATGTGTATTTTAATTTTTCAAAATGAATGCAATTCTTTCATGCAAGTGCGGCCATATTTGTACACTTTGACGTATATTCATGCGCGTGCGAAGGTGCTGACGTGCGTACGTATGCGTTGTGTGTAAGAGAGAGAAAGAGAGAGAGAGTAATGCTATTCAGAGAAGGAAGGAATAGAAATAAAAGACAGGATGAAAGTGGAATAGGAAAGTATGAAAAAAAAGTAAGAGTTTATTAACTACAATTAGTCGTATTATGGAATAATTATTGATAATATCGGTAGCAATTGTATTTATCATCGTAATCCATCGAGTCGTAGCTTATACGACACGTCTCTACCTACGACAGCGTAGCTGACACACTCGTATTTTTCTATTTTCGAGAAAACAAAGGTTAGGACGAGAGTCACGGGGCGTGTCCTGTTGTCACTGAGAATTTTTTAAACAATCCAGTGCACCTATGCGTCTTTTCATATTTATAGAGCGGGAAATTCGGTAGTAAACGTAAATTCAGCAGCGATTGCCACGCCCTGTGACTGCGAGGCTCCGGTAGCTTCAATCGGTACATATCAGGTACACCATTAGTATAGTTAACAAGCATTCAAAGTACTTGCCGTTTTCGTGCGTTTCGCTCCTCCTACTTATCCGCCCTTTCCCTGTTAGCCTCTCCCACTAGCTTGTTGCACCTCCCATTCCCAGCATTCAATCACGCCTATTATTTTAACACGCCCATTTCCTTCGCTTTTACAACTCGCCAAGTCATCAATGACACCAACAAACGCACCCGGCAACCACGAATCACGTACTTAAGTTTGACACTTACCAATTGTGATTAAAAAAAATGATGAAAAGTATAGCCTAAGTTCTAATCCGAGTGAGGCCTTACTCGCGCTTCCCGTGATAGCTGGCACTTGGCATCCAGCTGTGCATTTCTAGTTTAACTCCTGGAATGATTCATGATGATCCAAGTGCCAACTGATTAACGGGATTGACGTACATGCGTAGTTTTGACATCACGATCGTTTCTCTGGTCCGATCTATCTCTGGTAGACCATCCTACAAAAATTCAAAATTTTCGGTTAATCGCTCAGCGTTTGGTTGGACCCTCAATTTCAGGCATTTTTGCATTGAAACGATCTCTCGAAAATTTACATATCAAAGTACACGCCCCCAGTTGTAAACGGACCGCCCATTTAGTGGACAACGGAACCGCCCACTGGCCGTGATGAATTTCAAATAGAGGATGTTAAATCTACGCGACCCAATTAACTATAATTATTTTCTGTGTATTATTCTTCGATAATTATCGTTATTACTTGATCAGTGGCCCAACCCATTAGACGTTGCCCTTCCCCCCCCCTGCCCCCTTGCCCCGAAAATCATGCGCGATCGGTCCACTCAGCGCTCGAGCGAGCGTGAACGTAGACACACGCGTTGGCAGCGCAAGAATAAAAAAATATAAATCGAAGAGAAAAATACAAAAAAAAAGTTTTTGAAGTTAAGAAACATTAACGAGGAAGACGAAAGCTCGTTGGTTTTTCTAATTAGCCCGACTTAATGAGCGCGGATGTTCTAATTCGATGCGACGAGTATCTCTAGGTTGGATTTAAAGTGCTTTACAAGTGAACTAACTCATATCAGTAGATAGTAACGCTATATTATATAGGTATATATAGTATATATATACATATATATGAGACTAAATATATATATATACTGGACACGTGGTATATATATGTATATAAGTACACAACATATATATACATCTATATTATACATAGAGTGGTATTCGCGTAAGAGTATTTTAGGTTAATAATGTATTACGAGTGATAAGGTTTAATTGTTCGGGAGTAGTTAAGAGCGTCTAAATGATGTTTCGCGTTTAAGCGCAACAACTGGAGACAGAGGCGACGATCAGCGACGACAACGGGAATAAATGACAAACAGAGAACAAGCAACAGTAATAAAGAAAAAAAAACACACACACATACAAGAAACAACATAGGAACAACATGCGTAACGAAGGGGCGTATCTATGCGCGTTGAGAATGGTTTTTTTTTGTTTTTTCTTTTTCAAAAAACGTCAATCGCTAATTTTGTTTACTGCGTCGTAGAGCCCTGAGTGATGTTTCTCCTTCTTATTTTGATTTGTACGTTGCGGAATGAGAATGAAAAGGTGGACGTGAGAGGGAATGAGTGAGTGAGAGGGGGAGGAGGTGCGTCAATGACAAAATGCGATTGTAACGATGACGACGATTACGATGATCACCAAAGATGTCAATATCGATCCAAAGATTTTCAAGAACCTCACGAAACTTCGATCTGCGAGAGGCTCTAGCTTTTATTAATTCATTTGAGTGGCTAGGTTAATGGAGTAGACGTAAAAGTTCAACGAGTCCACACGTTTGTTGTGTATCGATATTGATCGCTGTGCAAATCGTGAATGATTCACACTCCATCCATACTATTGTTACTTACGATTAGACGAGCGTTGGTGAAAAGCTGCTGTAAAGTTGTTGAGAGAGAGAGAGAGAGAGAGAGAGAGAGAGAGAGAGAGAGAGAGAGAGAGAGAGAGAGAGAGAGAGAGAGAGAGA
>JARPRG010000530.1:0-59632 GCA_031001745.1 Hartigia nigra
TCAGAAATTTTTTAACACATGCACTCTAGTGGACTTGCGTATAAACGACTTTGCGTCGGACGAATGTGACTAGGAACGCATTAAACTGCGTTTGCGTCCGCGCACGCGTTCGCGTTCGAACGTGCGTTTGACGAGTGTGACTGGGCCCTTAGAGTACTGCATGCACAGACCACTTATTGGAGACTCGGCACTCCCGTGTTGTAGACTGTTAGCACGAGCGGCAACGCCATCTGATCGGAAGGTTATATCACTATCATACGTTTCACTTTGGCCCATTGGAGTGTCATGCCCCTGACTGCATGTGACTGCAATACTATGGATATTTTTATTGTTAGGCTGAATTAAGTATTTCTTTTTACTAACGAAGGTCAAAAAATAATTAACTTCAAATATATACGTGGCTGATTAAGAAATTTTCTAATATACCTCAAAAGTTATACACCTGTTCAAACAAGTATATATTCTTGCTAGGTGGTGGCAGACGACTTCCGCTAGTAGAATGGTAAACATGGCACCGTCGAACATTGTAATTTTTGCTTTCATCTTTTTCGCTGCAATTTCCTTGGGAAATACAGAGAGCAGCAAATATGCATCTGCAAGAGTCGAGGTAAGTAATATTCTCCTATTATTTGAATTATGTATTTGTAATATCGGTGATTTCAATTGTTTTTGTGAACTTATCAACCTCCTTCCAGAGCTGTAGGGGTTGCAGCTTAAACCGGCTTCCTGAAGTCAAAAAGTTTATCTTCGAGGATCTGCCTCTGTAGTATCCTTTTATATAATTAAGTCTGTTAAAAATATTTTAAAACACAATTTTTTAATGAGCATAGAGAACACGATTCATTTTGTTACCGCTTATACAATTGTTACAAAGTACAGCAGAGTATTAGCTTGCAATTTTTATGTTTGTATATAAAAACAATATAATTTTCTATTTTCTTTATGTAATGCAAGTGGAAGTAATGTCTTGTTATAAAAATGGTGTTCGTAACAAATATGTCCTTAACATATGGTACAGTGAAAAAACAGAATTCAAGCCTATACCTGGAGCAGTTCCAGAGCTTATATTGCTAAATGAAAATGAGGAAGAAGTGGAAAGGCTACAGCTGTCACGATTGAATCGTGAGGAGTGTAATGAACTTCTGCAGTCCAAGGGCTTCGGAAAGTCCTCTAAGATTATCAAGGATGAAATATAAATATTGGATTCAATCAGTACATAAGTAATTCGTATTTAGATTGTGACAGGTCTGTAAATATTTTCTATGATTCGTACAACTTGATAAACATCCAGTTCATTAATCACAGAATTATAACTCTGTTTTCTAATGACTGACTCAGTACCAACGAACTTACAATAACGTTACGATAACAAATTTACAAATTTTTTCATATATTCACAAATATATACGCTTAGAGCGACAGTATAATTTGTCTATGTAAAAATTTGTAATTGTACTATACGTATAAAACTTTAGGACGTATATGCATATCTACAAAAATCATGTCCTTCACTTTGTCTAAAACTGTACTTGGTCCAATATTCTCGATGTGTTAGTATACATTTAAAAGACAAAATAATCTTACAATACAGATTCTACACCACACAACAGTCTAAGATATAAAATTCATACCACTTGCACCCTTATAGGAATAAATAAAGGGGATAACGAAGAAGAGAAAGAAATCGAAATGGTAGCCTAAATGTACACACAAGTCTCTGCACGAATAGCGAATAACGTAGAGGCCCTTCAACGCACAAATCGCTGTTTCTTTGTTGACCTATTAATATGTAGTTGAGGTGAATGAATATTCACCCCTTTGGAGCTGCAATCTGTGATACAACTGCTAGAACCGCAAGGTGAAAGAATCATCCATTGCGGCATGCTTGGGCTGCCTTAATCAATAACAATTCAATCTTTAATTACAGAATTCAATAATATTTTATTTGCAATTCTAAACAGCTAATCCTAAATGTTAGAAATAATTTTACTTTGAAGAAAAATCAGTTGCTTACCTATCGATACACATGACATTCCTTTTTCTCACTCTTGTTTCAGAGCAATTTTGTATTGTTTTTCTTATTGCTGCTACTACTATATTACTTTCATTTAACTTCTGTATATATTTTGTTTCAAATTCTTATTTTAATCTCAATGATTAATTCAATAGGGTAGTCCCGTGCTCGTTCGATGTGCCTTTGCACAACGATATTTCCACCCTATCTCTTTCTCTCCCAAAATTTTGAACAGAATAAACCTACTTAAATCACATACCAGCACAATAAGAAAGCAGATGTATAATATAGACACCTGAATGAATGAATGAAAGACTTCTCGTTGACGTCACAATGATGACTCTACGATTAAGATTGTTACAAATTATTCGATATACTATTAGATATCTGGGAATAGAATAGCAACTGCTGTACTTATAGCGATTCTTGAGACATGTCCAATCATATTGAATGTAACAATTAACATATACGTCAAACGAATTAGCATGTTTTGCACGTCTTGCGAAACTTGCTGGCCTTATGTACTGTCCGTCAATAAACGATCTAATCTTAATCTATAACTTTTATCATTCCGTTTAATAAGACATTGTTAGAATTGATCATTCATAGTATAAGTAGGTGCGATATAATTGCCGGCAACTGTTTTGTTTGATATTTTCAAGGCAAAGAGCAATCACGTCAGTGGTAGCGCTTTTAATCACGAAAGCATGTTCTATCAGTTTCTAAAAACTCTGTTGAATTCCGCCTGAGAGATGCGTGAAGCAATTTTCATAGTAAAAACTAGATTTTTGGGAAGTGCATTTTGCACTTATTTTAGACAATTTTGTCAGTGGGTGTCATTGTCTGAGAGAAGAGAACGGAATCCTTATCACAGTGGTATTTAAAATGACTTGAAACGACAAAGATGAAGTAACATTGCATGAAAGATATGATAACATGGTAAATATAATTTGACTGGTAGCAGCAATTATTACTCCTAAAGGGAGTTAGTCAAGTATTTAGAAAAAGAATAGTTAATACCATTTATTGTATTAATTATGTGTTTTATTCGTCATCATTACAATATTCAATCTTGAAAATATTCCAAGCAGTTTTTCAATTATAAACAGTCTTTATTAGCCACGTTTCAAACACGACGTGTGTATTTCTTATTATCAATTAATCAAATTGCTATCTCGCAGTGCGCATTTGGATAACGTGCCAATCTGTATCAATACACAATGTGGAATGTTAAGATAATCGGATTATGCGATTGTGAAGTATCCAAGAACCGTCTCATACATTATTAATAAAAGGAAATACATAATTCCACTCTGTAATATCCAATCTCTGTTTCCATTTTGATCTTTAATGTCATTTAGTAAAAGCACAAAAATATCATTTAAAATTCGAAAAATATCAGTAACGATAATATTCGCCTGCGTATTCTCTGCAAGTACAATGTTGATAAATGTCTGTTCCAAAAAACATTCATGAATTTGATACTTTCTTGTATTTGATAAATTGTAAACGAATTTTGCTTTTTATAAGTCGCACTAAAGTTGTGCTGTTACTGTTTAAAATTGTTAATCCTTTCAGTATCAATAATTTGTCAACCTTATGTTTTTGGCTCGTATAACTTCAATATTGGAGCTAAAGGATTAATTTTGATTAAAATCAAAATTCAATGGCGTCGTCGAATGACGTTACTCGCTTGTATTCTTTCGCTATTATCAAAATTATACATAAAGAAAACGTTGTTGCAAGTTAAATAGAATTTCGCGCTAAACAAATTTCACAATTACTTTTCACGGTTGAAGTATCGTATACTTATTTATCGTATTATGTTACAGTATTATCGTTATATATTGTAGACTACATGTACACATATATGCTTACGTCGATACAATTCATTTTATATTTGAAAACATAAACC
This sequence comes from Hartigia nigra, assembly GCA_031001745.1. Classification (NCBI taxonomy): domain Eukaryota; kingdom Metazoa; phylum Arthropoda; class Insecta; order Hymenoptera; family Cephidae; genus Hartigia; species Hartigia nigra. The sequence goes on from JARPRG010000530.1 coordinate 3,930, forward strand.
TAGCTTAAGAACTAAATTATATACACTTTTTATGCCTTGATTATTTATCAGACAATAGCTTAGAGACCAATAGACTTTTTTCTTCATATTTTTTGACAACGTAGTAACATTTTCAAATTTACTCACGACTTCAAGCCCTCGCGTATACGTAACACGTTCTTCCCACAATTATAGCATAGCTACCATAGACGTTACAAAGATAAATATACTTCATATATACACATAATCGACTGTTCAGAAATTGAGAAAAAAAATACCAACTGCTAAGACATCCGTTGCATCTGTATAATCTTCAGTAATCAGTGCTTGGACCGTGGGAAGATTTTTTTAATTTAAAAAAAAAAAGGGGAACATTTTCAATGTCTTCTAGCACAGACAGGACAGTGAAAAGTTAGATATCATATTTTGGTAATTTGATATGTGAATAATCATTGAGTTATTAATTTTGTTGAATGTAATCGTACGACTGAATGTAGAGTTTTTAAAAGTTTTTGATTTACGAATTATCCAAGCGGGCGCCAAGTGTTAATTAATAAGGATTATTCATTAGACGAACGGAGAAACGTGGATGTATTATTACAAGTATAACGGGATGATTTCGATTATTTTTGAGTGGGTTTTACAAAATTGTGAGACACTTGCTTTAGGAGTAATGTTATGCCATTAAAAGCCAGCAGATAAATAGTAATGCCACCCAAAGGAACACCTTTGATAGAAACTGTTCCTCCTCGAATTGGGGGGTACCTCGTGGAGCTGTAATTAAATGTTATTTTTTAGATATTGATCATGATTCGCTAGAACAACCGAGTCGTTTTAATTAGTAATAATCTTACCTGGGCTTGGGCGCGTTTCTCCAAAATTAAAAGTCGAAGTAAAAAATCCAAAAGGAAATGCTCCAATACCAAATGACATATGAAATCCGCCATCACCAAAACCAAATCCAGGAAATCCAGTACTAGTTTCTGGTTCGGTTCTTTGACCAGCAGGTCGAGGAGGTACATTATTTCTGTAAATAGAGCGATATAAAGTTAAAATTTTATTTGCTAATGGGTTATTTATTATCATAATTGGAAAATTATTGATTTTGGTTAATATAAAATATATAAAATAGTATCATTATGGAGGGTAAATACTGCTAAGATATTTTTAGACACCTACCTAGGGTCTTCCTGCTTTGTAGCACCACGTCCATATAAAGGAATAACTTTGTCTTTACTGATAGCAGCTTTGCAAACTGGACAAACTTGTCTATTGGGTCTCGTTTCTAACCATTTGTGAAGACATGGCCAGCTATAAATATACAATGTACGTGTGTCACGACGAACGTTACTGAATATTTTTATATAAACTTACCAGAACAAATGACCACACATACTGACAACTGCATCTTTGGCTGTGTCGAGACAAATGTTACATTCGAATGTCCGATCATCTTTTTCCTTTTCCTCTGCTGCTGACCCAGAAGGTTTAGAGGGTCCAGGTTGCTCCTCTGTTGTACCCATTCTGTTAGTCTTCTTGCCTAGACGGTAAAGAATAATACATATAACGAATAATTCTTAAATTATAATTTCTATGGATTAAAACATATCCTAGGGCAACGGTTTTGAATTCTTTGGAAAAGAAAAATAATCTCAAAAAAGTGTATACATGTAAGTTTTTATCGTTTCCTGAAGTATAATTTATGTGCAACTGAATTTAATCTCAACAGGAAAGATTGAAAAACTCCAACTGTTACATTAGTAAGAGACACTTGCAACAAGCAATAACTTCAATTATGCAGAGATCAAAGTATCAATTACTCGTATCATCTTATAATCATTAAACGACTGATAACGATTAAGTGTGACAGTGTCATTTCTCAAGGCCACTTGTCATGTAGCAATAAACTTTTTCACATGATGATAACCGAATGAATGACTACTTTTGCAGTAGCCACTGAATTACGATGTCAATACGCGTAGGCCAATTTAGGGACTTACATTTACTTACTTAAATGCGACCAGAGTTGGACTTCACAATCGGCAAGACAAATTATCCTGTCGGCACGCACTTACTAGAGCTTGGCTCACTGCCCTAAAATTCAGTATATCCTTAATTGCGCAAGTACTAGCAGATGATTTTCATGATTTTGCGACAAGCGGATGTTCGAAACAACACGTAAGAGATTTGACTGTTTAATGCTAGCTATGACGTGACTTGTAGCAATTGGATTTATGTCGAGTTTAACTGTCACGTATTTATTAACGTTGACATTAGATTGAGTATTGCGACAAAATTCTTGGATTTGATTAATTTTGGCTTTCGCGATCATAAAATTTGACTAGCATCGTGAAATGGAATTATCGTCTTTTGTTGTACCGACGGAAATTATAGCGCAATAACTTCTTCACTGTTTATCCGCCAGATGGCAGAACAATGTAATTGTTTCATGCAGACATCCATTGCCATGTGAGTATAGCTTCTACGATAACGTGACAAGAAGGTTCTTAATTTGATATTTAGATGGCACCACTAGCGCACACTTTTCCCTTTTCATTCTTCGCCAATAAAACTTATATTGAGCAGGAATCATAATGAAATTAATTGATCAACTCGTATTGTTCAGTTTTGGTCATATTTTATTCCAATTACTTATAATCTATGATGAACAACAAGAATGAATGAATTATAGGGATGATGAGGGTATCAGGATGAAATATTTCCCGTGATATAGATTACTTAGAAACGATACTCTTATTTATTTATCACACACCAATATACAAAAATGAAACGTATTAATATCAGGATATAATAAACTACTAAATTCAAATATATTTAATAAAGATAAATCTGAGTATGTTACAAGATTAGAATGATGCTTCAACTTGAAACAAAAGCGTCTACAACATTCTTTACGGTTGGCACAGAAATTCTGGTAGAAAAGACCTTTCTACGCGCGTCTAGCGGTTATAAATAAGTATTAATTTACGTATTCTTATTCTAAGGAAGTTCTCTAAGTAGTCGTGAGTGAAAATAAGATTTAAGTTTGAGCTAACTAACGCTATGCGCTCTATCTCTTTGCCCGTTGCTGGAAGAACGAAAATTTCGTCCGTTGTCACGAATAACTTTCTTCTCATTTCCCATTTTGTTCTTTTTACTTAATCATTCTCTCCTCCCTTTTCCATAGTCTTTGACAAATATCCGACCGAAAATCCCATATTGCTCTCAGCATTCTTTCTTTTGTCAACGGAGTTTCTCGGAGAGATGAAAAAGATAAAGTCTCGATCAATGGACGAGCGCGCCTCCTTCTTTTCGAGTTTAAAGAAGAGCATTTAATTTCCGCAATAAGATAATCTAAAGTCCCTCGCGGAATACGGCCCTGCTTCTAATATCCATCCCTAATAAAAACATGGAATGTAGCATTTTATTATTTAATTGATACTTTAATAATGTATGATTATATCACAAGAAAGATTCAAATGCTCTGTACACATTCTCGGAACATCAAATGCTCTCAAGTACATTAACTTATACGTTTACCGTCTAAAGTTTAGTTACAAAGTTAGATATGTTTCAGGATCACCTGATATTGTACTTCTTACGATTTTTAATGCGCATTAACTTTCGATATCGATGTGACGCACATTCCAAGATACTCAGTATCATTCCTCATTTCATCATTTATCATCGTTACAAGGATCTTTTAATCTTTCGTTCGCGATCCATCTCTTCACATTTACGTATCGCGTTTTCTTTTCAATAGCAAAACTTCGGCCGTCCTCTGACCCTCATACGTTATTATATTTTTCTCCTATTCGTATAACTGCGAACGACACACGGTAAATTGGCACATCATAAATGGCAAGTTTTCTTTTCTTTTTTTTTAACTATATATTTTACTTGTATTGGCACGATCATTGGAAGATCTGTCTTTATCTTCAATATTTCTCTATATATTTTAATGTCTTTCATTTTGCCTTTTGCGCCCTTAGTCGTACATTCTGCACGAGTGGATTTATTAGTATGAGTCGCGAGGGTGCAATTCCTCAAGAACGAAAGGTATAAAGAAATCGGAGTATAGAGAAAGAAAGAGACAGAGAGAGAGAGAGAGAGAGACATCTATAATATAAAAATAATAAAGTTCGCGGCAGATACGCGTAGAAATGTGATAGAAAATTGAAAAGTTAATGAGCAGTGAATTAACGACGAGAGAAATGAGTGAGAGAGAGAGAAAGAGAACATAACAAAAACAAACAAACAAACAACAAGACCCACCACCACTGATTTCTATTTCATTACAATCTCCAAAGAATTGGTTAACTCAGCGTTATTACGATATACGATAATATTTATAAATAGTTTAGCCTCGAACGGCTTTTATTCGGTGCTCGTTTTAGACATTCTCCCTGACATCTTTCATCTTCCGTGTTTATAGAAATGCGCCTTAACCTTTACAAGACCGACCCTTTTTTGGACGACTTTTTTAGTTTTAATGGTAGAACATTTTTGTCCTTGTTCAGTGGGTTGAACTATGAAAAAGACGACACCACTCCAGCGCCTAATACTAGACTTCCGGTTCCGGAGAGATTAACGCCAAACCCGACAGCAACTGGACGCAAGCTTGTACATATCTGTCGTTCACGCGCGTTCGTCCCTGTCGGTATTTGTTAGGCCCACTTTTTAAAACTATTTTTGACAAACCCACCCCAAACCCGCCCCACATTAACAGACCCCGTCCCAACCCCACCCTCCCGCAGTGGCACAATTACCTACCCCACCAGTAAAAAATAATAATAAAAAAATAAGAAGACAGAGAAGAGAAAAAGTAACGGAGAACGATGAGGAACGCATTTTGTACAAATGTGGAAGGTGCGGAGGAATTGCTCGCGTAGGTTAAGCAATTACAGTCCAGGGGGATCCTGTGTAATCGATTATTTGGATCGATATATTCGTAACGATCATTGGGAATATCGTTACCCGATGCGAAAATCGCGACAAACGTGCCGTAATAATATATACATAACTACTGGTATGTATATCTACGGAATCGTTGGATTCGTTAATTCGCGGTTCTGAAACTTCCGCAGAGCGCGAGAGGCGCCACTAGTACAGTTAAGAATTCTCAAGGAATCGATAGCATTCTCAATTGAGACGATTAATTAATGATCGATCATTCCTGTGAGCACGATCAGATAAGGAAAGGACGTAGGGAACGCCGTGTCTTTAAGTATCTCTTGTCACTTGTTCTTTTTCTCGTATCTTCTCCGGCTGGAAGTGCAGTGAACAAAGATGATTCCGCAGGACACGGGTGCGATGACACTATATAGTTTTGTTGTTTGTTTTCTCTTAATAAGAATTATCCAGCATCCGACCAGCCAACCTCTTAGAAACAGATATACGTGAACATAGTGGTCCGGCGTGAATACTTTTCGCTGTGAAATTCTACGACGAAAAGTCAATTGTAAGGCCAGGAGTGCCTGATCGACGTGACCACGTTAGAGGTGGGCGGGTCCTCTGGGCGTCACTTTTTCATGTCGCTCATTAAGGATCCATCCTTGTTCTTGTTCGTGTCGAGATTTGACTGTTGACTGCTGGTCACGCCACTTCCGTTCCCAGGATAAATCTTCTCCAGATGATTAAGGGATTCGCTTAGGAACTTCTGCAAATTTTCACAGAAATCAGTCAGCGATTATGCAGCTTCAGTATTACCAAGCGTAATTTACGTCATTAAATTGATTCGGATGGGTAAGGAAAGGTCATGGGATAATTAAAAATCTAGTTACCTGTATTGCCGTTAGAGCGGCGACGATCGCAGGACTCCCGAAACCATGCGATATTAGAGAAAAATGCGTCAGATGTCTCTGTATGCTTGGATCCAGGATGTGATGCGGTCGTGTGTTGCACAATGGCGATCTGTCCTGGTTCAAAAGATCCATCAACTCTTTGGTGATTTGTCTGCAAGGAGAAGAAAAGAGTCATTCAACTGATTCACCACAATTAATCTAAACGTATGTATCGTCTTATCACCACTTTTCTGAGAACGTCAAAGTCCATTAATCCAGGTTAGATACTCACTTGGTGGCATGAAGGAGTTCCTTTCGCCTGTAGGTATCCTGGGGCTCGCAATGCTGCCGACTGAGATATTCGGCGACCTGCTTCGCCGGGAATTCCGTTTCGCAGACGTAGCCGAAGTCCCTGGCAAGGTGAATGGCCTCCCCTGAAACGAAAAGTATCTCATTTTCTTAAAAGTTCCGATACCCAGCCCTTCCAGCTTGCAGCTACGTTCAAGGAGCAAACGCGTGACAGGTTAATATATAAACGTATGCCAGTACACGCATATACATAATATATTACTATATGTACTAGCTGGCCCTTTCTTTAAGGTAAATACTAAATTGTCCCTGGATAACTACCGGGGTCTGCAGTCCCATCGCTAAAAGTTCCTGAGCGCAGGGCAATTCGCAGCTTCGCATCGTTCGAGTCTCGAGCAACCAGGTTGAACAACCTCTCTCGCGGTATGTAGTCCAGTAAGAGTCGGGATGGATGACTTCATACATTTGTTCCTTCTCAGCCTATATACCTTTCCTTTTGCCACCGCCTTCCACTCTTTTCGTTCTCGCACTCTTTTTCGACATTCCCGCGTATAATTATAAGAGCCCAAAGTAGGTTCCACACATGGCGGCTATTACGAGAGAGAAAGAGAGAACACGACAAGCAGAGAATTTTGTATTCGAGTATATATACGTGTATATATATGCAATTATTCCCATGTTTCATTAGAAAATCAACAACTCAAGCTATATACGGGTAATATGATGTTTTACGATGATTATTAACTCAAAAGACAAATATTTTGAATATCGACAACTCAATGATTTTCCGTTCTCAGAGAAATTCTCTCGGTATAATTTTCATCTAATTGTGCCAGTCTGGTAACGTTATACTATCTATCAGCGATCTATCGCCAATGATTCACGTAATTGCCTGACAAGCAGCGAAGCAATAAATGATGCTCGCTCGAACGTGACTCCATACAGTCCCTCTGCATGCTTTTGTGCGCACCTGTAACGACGTCAGGTATATGCGTGTACATTTAACGCACCGTGTATAACCGCATACGATGCATTTGCCTATACGCTAATCGAGTACGTCAAATGATTTTTATCTGCCCTTGATACGTGTAAAGGAACGATGGCGGATGTCGAGGTCAAAGGTCAGCTTATATAGCCATACGTATTCCTCTATATGATTGGAGATCTTCATGTCATCGACGGACATTTGGATTTGCTTGATTCAATGACGATTAATATAATCGACCTACAACTGATAATTACCAGTGCTTTTAGGTGCTAATGCGTTAGCTGAGCCTTATCGATTTTGGAATTGTCAAAAAAAAAAGAGTTGCTGCGAAATCAATGTATGGTACGCAATCAATGGATATTCATCCTTCTCCTAATAAGATTAAGTGCGATTGAGCTTATGGAAGATACAAATATATATATACATTTATAGGAACCGATGGGTGAAGCTTGCTTATTCGCGAATATACACAGCGGAAAGGTGGACTCTGTTCGTTCAGTACGTTACAAGAGGATTTAGCATGGATTTGCATATCGGCCGATCTCTTGCCAGAGGTATTAACTGTTGGTTTAGCTGACTATAAAAATTATCATCGCGCTCGGGCGGTCTTCTGAACTGTATCAAGAGAGCGCAGGACGCGCGATATTAACGCGATCAGCTAGAATTGCGATTTCCTTTACGTCGTGTCAAAAGGACCGAAATATATATATATATATGTACACACACATGAGCATATGTAGAGAACCAATCGATCAAATGATAATTACAAAAAATGACGTGTTCTAAATTTCGGTTAACTTTACACAAAGGAAAAAAAAGTAGCTATAAACCTCAAAGCAAGTGCGTGTGTATACATATATATCGCATACATATTTGCGTGTTCGTAATACACGGCGTCTATGAAATTCCATCCAAGATGGCGTCCGATACGTAGAACATAAGTATACAGAGTACAATTGACTGTTGCACATAACCCAAATCGTTTGCCCGGCTCGTATTTCCTCCTAAGGTTACAAGGTAAGATCGATGCACGATCCTCGACCGCAAATTACGTTCCATTATCTTCGATAATGGCCGAGCCATGAGATTTTAGGAACGTCTTCCGCGTACCGAAACTGTTGCCAGTCAGAGACAGACATATTTTTACGTAGTTATAAACGTACGTACGTTAAGATCGTTCCTGCGGTTAGTTGCGCGAGATGCCTTCGTGAAAATAATTGGGTGATGATAAAAAAAAAGGAGAAAAATTGGTAAGACAATAATCCCCCCCCCCCCTGATCCTTCTACCCTCCTCTTTCCTTTGCCATCTTGACTCGTTGCCACCCACCAATGTTCCAGGCGCGACGAGGAGAGGTGTACAGTCATGCTTCGCGGGAGTAATATCCGTGAGTAATGTGCGACTCAGCTGGATGCTGGAGAGAGGAGCAGAGAGCGCGTGGCGTAATTTAAATCCAACATTTGTATTCGTATGTAAATCAGTTAACGTTCATTTCGTATATACATACATAATACGTATAAATATTATAGGCTAAAGTTTTTTTTTTTTTTTTTATAGAGCAGCATTATCGATGCAAGAAGTAGGATAGACTGGAATTGTCGATGAACAAACGAGGCGAAATGAGGTATTGGAGCAGTGAGAGAGAGATTTGTGATGAATTATCAGGCAGCGTCGCCGTCGGTGACTGCTTGTATACCTGTTTGAAAATGGGTGAGAATCCGATTGGCCAATAGACGATAGAAGGCCAGGGCCCTTTCATTTGCTTTTGTTCTGTGACAGGTAAGTCTCGAGTGCGCGGAGTGTCTGTCTTGGCAGTAGAAGAAATGTTGGAAAAGGCGGATGCTGCGGGCACTCGAAAGGCATGAGAAACGATGGTGGATGTCGGTGTAGGGGGGAGGTGGTACTGTTGCAAAAAGCATATGGAGAATGGACGCGGGAGACGCGGGGGGTGGAAGAGGGAACGGGAGACTCGAAGTAAACGTGACGGTAAGAAGACGTGCGTAGGCGCGTCATAGGAATAGACAGAACCAGGTACGACTTCGTGAGACGATCGTCCTTCTCGAGTGCAGAATCCCTTGTTGATTCGTACCGATCTTACAGGACGTTGGCAATTGCACAATCGTCCCGTACGTACCGAGTGAATTTAACGAATGAATTGCGTACTTATGCATCTACGTGTACAGAGTTGAACTGACATTTGAAATCTTTTCTACAGATTTTACAGCGCGTGGCACGTTCTTCTTTTTTTTTTTTAATTCTATTCATTACCTTTCGAAGGTCGCTCTACCTTTTCAATCGGTAGCATTGACAACACTCCCGAGCCTAGTTATGTCTGTTTAGCATAGACATCCTCCTTGTAGGCAATATAGTAACAGACATCTACTTGTAGTCATCAAAGTCAGTGAAATAAGAGCCGAGTCGATGATAATCGAATCGGCATTAAAAAATCGTCCTTCGAAAATGCCAAAGTGCCGATCATCTAGATCGACGCCGCGGACGTTCTTCGACGTAAGAAAGTCTCCGTAAAAGCGTCAAGGCGACTCGTAAACGCGTGTGACAGTCTAATTAGCGTTCCGGTCGTCAGAGATCCATCTTGAGATAGATAGAGAAGAGTATAAAGTCCCTAGTATGGAGCCGGCGTAACAGCCTATATCTATGTATACCGACTACGTGCGTCAAGTCGATCGGATTAGCCGGAAGGTGAGATGTCTCTGCGTTTCAAAGTTCTCGAAGCGACGAATCGTGGATTGGATGATTCTATCCTTGTTTGGAGTAGAAGAAGAAAGATGAAGAAGAGGAAGAAGAAGTTTGAACGGATAGTTCAGGAGACTGAGGACTGGTTCAATTTCCCACGATACTGGTCTGTTCAACGTCACACTTTGGATATCGAGACTGCCTTATTGCGAATTATAATTACGAATTTGATTTAGAGCAAGTGACAAAGTCATCTGTCACAGATGAAAATGTACCTTTTTGTTGTGTAAAAATGTTTGGGTATGGGAAATAAAGGTGTAGGTTGGTACCATTGGAGAGGTGGATGATCCTAGGAATATTATGTCTCTGTTTATGGTACTTTGAGGATGCTGCGTGTTACGTTTCAAAACTGATATGTATGTAAGGTATAGATATAGCCATGCAGTCAGAAAGAAAGGACCGTACAGTGTTTTATGGAAGCTCGGTGATCGTAAATTATAATCAACGTCGGTACCAACACTCTAACAAACTTCAGTCGCGTCATTAAACTGCTGCTAATAGAAGAGTAGCGATTATTGTGCACACTGGCGTCGCGCGCCTATTACGATACAGAGGGCTGTCTCTCATTAACCATGGTACACTGGTATACCAAGCTAACGTGTATCTTTTATGATAGAGCAAAAAAGGCAAGTATACCTGGGCACTCCCTTGTAAACTTAAGGAAAAAAAAAACAAAAACAAAAAACGGCCGGATGCGATCTTTCACATGGAAGACGATTCTATCTGGATAACGTTGGTAACACTGCTTACTGTGTTTTATGGAAAGGAAGTTATTGAAAATTTGCCTACCTTCCACCAAGGAGGTTAATAGAGTTACGTTGGCAGCCTTCCTTCTTCCGGCCGGTAGGTTGAGTCCAATCTTCTCTAGCTTTTCTCTTAGCAGACGTCCGCCATTTTTGGACTTCGCCCTGAAATAAGAAAAAGCCCCAATTATTATGGAAGGCGAACTTCGTCGCATTGTACGTAGTATAATACGTGTATATGGTCACAGTATGTCTCTCGCAATGGCACGTACAGCCGGTTCTCGGTCGGTAACGATAATCGCTTCCGCGCTTCGACGGACGGCAATTTCGAAACGGTACCTTTCCATTAATCACCCGGCTATATATTCCAAAAAAGAAATCGTAAAGGTAAGAAATTAGCATAATCCATTGAGGCATGTCATCGGCGATTGGGCAACGAAGCTGAGACCCTGATACCCGCCGGACTCCAGAGCAACATTTGATACGTTCCAAAATAACTTCCTGCCATGGTTCTGCTGGCTTCTCTTCTTCTTCATCTGACGGATCAACACGGCCCGTTTTCTCTACCCATCGCCTTTATTTTTCTCCTCGTCCTCCTTTACTCGGGTCCGCGCACACCCGACTCAAAAAGAACTCGATATGGCGAGTTCTTTCCTAACACCCTGGCCATCCATCACGCACTCCGTAACGGTTTTGTGTATGGTACACCTTTGTGAAGCTTGCGCGTTTACGTAATCGTTTATCTCCGTCCGACGTTCATGGGGTAAGGCCATGAGATTCACGATGTCTCACCGAGCGGTAATTAATTCATTTACACGTCAAACTTCATTGGTCCCAACGGAATCATTGACCTTTTCTCTTCCCACGAGAAGAAAAAATATCGTGATGCACAAAAACGACCGGAGTCAAAAAAATATTTAAAGAATATTCAAGCAGTTTCTTTCGCCATGTATATAACGTTTAAAACGTCGCAGCATCCAAGACGTGAGATTAGTATCGATCGAATGATATTTCCTAGTTAACAATTCTTCACCCTCCGGCATTTCTAATCACTCCAAGTTCTGCTTTCCTTTTTTTTTTTTTAAATCTTTCTCGTTCATTCCACTCCTTTTTTGGCAATGGCGTCTCTCTCGTCCAAGCACTGTAGGGATATCGGTTTTAAATGCTCGGCTCCTCGGCGCCGAACGTGACGAGAAACGTGCTCCACTCATTACGTGGTCTTGTCTTGCAAACGATCCTCCATCTTGGTTAGGAGTTTCGTTATCCTTCTCGCTTCTTAGTTATGGATTCGCCTTGGCGTACCCTTACCCCGACCCTCACCCTCGTACTGCTGTCTGATTACGTGTCTATCGGTGGGAAGCTGGCATCGTTAACGGGTGGTTGGTACGACTTAACGAATGACACCCATGGAAATGAAGACAAAGACAGAGAGAAAGTTGTAAATAACGATTAAAAAAGAAATGAGAATGTAAAATGATAAAAAAAATAAAATAATAGTCCTTGAGTCCCACATGCACCTCAACGAAACATGGAAAAATTGCTAATCATTGGTTCTCGCACTGGACCTGTATCGAAAATCATATCGATGGGTACTGGTTGGTACATGATGTACTTATGGATGTTCTATGCAGAGTACTTGTAATTATGGTGAAGATCGCTATCCGTATGGATGAGTTATACCATTTTCGATGCTCGAGGGCTGCGTGCAGAATTGACACTCGGAGTCCATAATTAGGAGACTCTGATTTGCATAGTACCCTATGGGTAATTCACAACCTCAGTGGATCATCCTTGTATTAAAGATCGTCTAGATCGCGATTACGGGATTTACGGTATGCGCGCCTAACAGTCAAGTGACGTAGCTACGTCACCGATCATCCTGATGATTTAGCCAACCGAGCTTGCGGATGATAAAGCATTGCGTAATGGATAGGACTGAAGCTGAGGAAGAGAAAAGAAAGAAACAAACAAAAATGGTCGATCAGATATACATATAGTAGCGTGAAGCATTCCCAGGAAGGGTATAAATCAGGCAGGTGGTCGTGTTAATGGCGGATAAGACTCGGTGTTAGAAGAGCCAGTTCATAAATTAGTTTTAGATAAAGTCCCGCGAACGAGCCGGATACACGGATTCAATTTTAAGAGATGTTGAAAATATATATCTATATATATTATATAAGTATATGCATCTCTTGAATTCATTCGCAGCGTTATCAGGGTCCACAGGATATTCGGTTCCTTTTCTAATATTTTCTTCGGCACTTTCCTTCCTCTTCGTCATTCCTTCGATTCTCGATCAGCTTCCACGGATCTCTGCTTCTTCTTCGTATCCCTTCGCTACTGATCTTCTGGTAGCTTTTCGTCGAAATCACTCATGACTTGTTTTCAGTTCTCACGTGATTGTACGAAGACAAAATTTTCATGCATATGTGGGACGCGAGAATGCGTCACTGTCATTTCCATATGTTAAATGCCTGTTCCACGATTACTAATATATAAGTATGCGCAGGTATCGAGATACTTGGTACAAGTGACTTTAGGATTGGCCAGTGAATTTAAAAGACGCTTCCAAGCGTGAATCCTTAATCAATTCCATTGAATAAAATTAAAGTCCAAATACGCTGGGAAAGGTATAGCGATTGCGTTGAGAAGAACCTGTCATAAAAACATGGCTACCACTTAAGACCGTTAATTAAGGAGGACCCGCCGCGTTTCGTTTTGTAGATTTTACTTTCTATTTATAATCCATTTGTAAGATTCTAAGAGACCGTACAGTAGTCCTCGCTATAAAGAGGTACCTAGAATAATACCTGACCGATACCAGTTGGACTTAAGGTACCCGTATACAATAACGGCCTAGCATAGAAGTAGCAACTGTGGCACAAGTGACTCTAGACAACACTACATAAGACTAAAGTAACTCTTAGTACTTAATTCTATCGACCCTTATCATCCTTCACTAAGAATTTTTTGACAACCACTGCCCCAGCACGCAACCACCAAACGGGAGCAAGGAAAAGCCGGTTCTACCTCTGGTAGCACGTTGCAGTAATTCACTGGCAATCGTTACCATTACCAACCCACTGCTTCTAGATCTCGATCGCGCCAGTCTCGCGCTTTTAACGATCAGAATTATTAACGGATAAATTACACCCTGCTAGGTTATAAATTAATCGTACCGAATCGTCCTGAGATCAAGTACAAATCAAGATGGTTATACGGGTCGACTGTTGAGTTGAATAGATTTTTTTTTTTCAACGATACCGGAACGAGACACCCGTGTGAATATCTAGACAAATTATTTGAATTCCCTAGATTTTGAAACCACGAGCGAAATGATTTTTTCACGTGATCCAGCCAATAGGAATTGGTAGAATAATTTCAAATTTCCCGCGCAAAAATTATTCTTTTAACGAACTACATCAAAGTGTATATTCTCAGTATGAATGAGTTCTCTGCTTTCTTCTATCTTGTCTCTCTACTCTCCTCTCTCGTGTCAGGAAGACTACGTCGTGAATTATAGTCGTGAATGGACCAAGCGAGAGTCTCCGCATCCGTTCATCTTACTGTCCGTCCGTCCGTCTGTCTGCCAGTCTGTCCAGCTGGAGTCCATTCGGGATGTCTTAGCCGAGAGAAAACGAGTCCGGACGGTCAGTCGGTTTTGTACATCCGTGTGAAGGATTTTCTCATTTGCATATATTTTAATGTTGGCACTGCAAGGGGGTCCCCTACTCGTGACGTATTATATTTATATATTTGGCGACTGTCCCGAATTATGCTCATTCGTCTTCTATACTGTCTGCAGACGCATCTACCCAATTGACCAATGCTTGCCATTCTCTACGAATCATAATAAAGCATTGAAATATGTATTTTTTTTTTTTTAATTTAATTAATGCCTCGAGCTACACGGATAATTATTGATCTACGTTAATGACTTACCTCCTGAGTACTCCGCCAAGTAGACTCGCGTTCAGGCATTCTGGCGGCGAGAGTCGTCTCTGGACCTCAGCCACCGTCACTTTGTACTTGCTGGTGCTGCTTAATAACGATAATCTTCCTGGCACCGAACAGAACACGTCCAAAGGTTCTGCACTTCCGGATAACATCGCTTTCTCACCCCTGTCCGAAGGTTTCATATCTGCAACAAAAAGTGGAAAAAAAAAATTCGTATCATTTTTATCATTCACGAATATATATATAACAAATTACGTAATCCTAATTTGATATTCAGTCTATACACACGGCAGAAGGACGTATGTACAAAGAATACAAAAAAAAAAGAATGAAAGATCATTTGTTGCGGCCCCCTTTTTTTTCTGAATGATCTCACTGCGGCGGCAGTAGCAGTTTCAAGAAACGCTTTCTCCCAAGAGACCATCAATATTGCATTACCCTACCCATTCGTTTCTCTCTGTTTTTGGATTCGTCGTGACGATAATAATAATCATAACGCTCGGAAGTGACATTGTTGTTCCTCGAGCGATATGTATATCTATATACGGTACATGTGCTCTTATATAGGTAATGAAAGTAGCAGCGTCGGAGGATCGGGAGCGTCGAGAGGCAATCACGATTAACGTAACATGGCGTCATTATCGTGGACGATGCATTAATCGATGATAATTAGTGGTTTCCTCGTGTAAAATGTCTATCCGACAAACTTCTAACAACCTGGCACCGAGATGCAATGCAGCTTTGCACGTCAGTGGCTCAATTACACATCATACGGCTCTATTACCATATTACATATACGTGACATAAGATGGCTACCACGTATTACGAGTATAGTTTTCTAATTGATAATAATAATGATAAGGATCGATTAAAATATATTTGATAACTTCTGCTCCCCACCCCTAGCCTTGCCAGCCTCTTACCCCTCGAAAAGCATCGAGTCACCGACGAGATAAATCCTCGAATTTTCGATCGGCCCCACTTGTCGAAATTGTCATGTAAGATGGCGGAGTACAATCACGTTAACGCGCATTGTACGTTCCAAAGGAGCTGGATGAGCCTCGTTAAGGACCATTGATATCCAAGCACGCTTACCAACGTAAAGGGATTGATAATCGTGGGCGTCGATCGAACGTTCAGTTTCTCCATATATTTCGGATAGTTTTATGTGTGATTGGCAGGCTTCATATACATTGAGCGAGTCCAGAGATCGAACGGTATATATTTATGTATGTGTGTATAGATATATAGCACGCGAGATACCGTCACTTATAGGACACGATGGCTCGGGTAATTAAATTTAGAACGTGTTTTCGTTAATGGCGTATATCTTCACGGTTGTCTACGAAAGACATGTACGAAGTGTGTTGCTGCTCGTGTTTCAAAATTCATGGGAGAGTTACGAAATTGTTTTGGTTTCGTGGATAACTCCGAGCAATATAATCTTGGGTATGTTTTAAATTGAAAGTTTATCGATATATATATATATATATGTGTGTGGGTGTGTGTGTGTGTGTGTGTGTTTAGAAAATTTCAATTCCTATGCATCTATAGCTCGCGTAATTGCATGCCGCTCTAGAATGCTTAATATCGATAGGGTCAGCTAAAGTGTTTTGTGTTGTGCTATTATTATTATCGCAGAGAAAAGCGATGGTCGACTTAAAATTCCTGATTATCGATTATCGAATGGTATATATATATGTATAGCATCCCAAAGAATTGAAAACCCTCTAGAAAGACCCGGGTGAATACCAAAGGGCTGATATTATTATTATTACTAACCAGACACTAGGGAAACCTTAACGTAAAATCTCATTGGAAACTGTTGAACTTTCCTTCAACATATAGGTGGGATAGGCGAAGTAGAGTTTCCATGGTTTTTGAGGTGGCATTCTGCTGTCCACTGTACGATTCCAGATTGCGTAACGGGCGAGATGTCACGTATAAGCAGGGTAAAAGTGGGAAGGCGATACACGGCAGTTATTGACGCATTGAAAAGTCATAAGGGTTACGTCAGACTTGCAGATGGGAATTTCGTGTGTTTGCAGAGTCGATAGAGTAATTATTAAATAGCGAGAGTGTTATTACGTGCGAGAAGAAGAAGATGCCTTTGGCGTATATCGACGCGAGGACGAGGCTAGAATCGAGGCAATAAATATATCATAGAAGCCAAATAGGCTGATCGTGAGACGCGAGTTGGCCAACGGCCATAAATTATCACGTAGCCTGGGTAACCCCGACGCTGCAAGTGAGTGCAGCCACAGTATAACGGTATAAACTGTAGTATTCGGTTAAGGTGTAAACGAAACGTGCGAATTGAGATTGGGTACGCCTCCTATATCGTGCAGTATTATACGTTTACGCCGACAAAGGTTAAACGCGTAGCCATATTGCATCAGCAGTTTCCACGGGGTCTCCTACGTGCCGTTACGGCGCCTCCGTACTGCTTTTTTGCATTGCCAGTACATTTAACGCGTGCATCGTCCCGAGGTGTACGGGACCCCAGATCGTAGTGCCACCTGGCGTCATCGTTGCGAAATAGGAACTCTTCTAGCTGTATGTGGAATATTCAGAGTCACGTAAAGGGTTTCTTCGTCTAGTTTGATATATTGTGTATATAATATTGTTATGATATGTTATGGCTGTCGTATTAATCAATGATTCATGTATTCGTATATGCAATTTTATTAGCACGTGTATATTCCGCTAGTCCCTATTTGTTCTCGAGTCACTGTTACTTCCATCGATCTTGCCGCTGTCTTGATGGATATATACCTATAGGTATACAGATATGGATAAAGGCCGACGCGACACCTGTTCCGTGGCGATTATCCAGGCAAATGGCAAAATGTCAGCCGGCCCACTCTATTAGCTTGCTATTTTATTCCGTGTATATATGTATCGCTGGTTATCGTGGCAGAGGGGCGCGAGTGGGTACCGATCTCTGTTACGCCGTGCGTGGGCGTGTATTAATTTATTTAACGGTAATAAAAGACTTTACGTTCAGAAAGCCGTAATGCCCTCCGTGAGCTTAGCCAGCTCGTTGTAAATGCTGTATTTATTATACGTCCCGTCACACATAACCTTTTACGCGGGGCTCAATTGTGAAATGGGCTTCAGCGTTTGCCGATGACTTGCTGACCGATCGAGATCAACTGTGAAGTCACGCGGTTGCATCGATTCGCCAGCCATTACGCGCGCCGTCGTTACGCTTCGAAATTCCAGGAGTCGCCGATGCGTGCAGTCGCGTGTCTTACGCACTTGACCGTATTACGCGTTGCGTGATCATTGCGCGAATCGGATATCGGACGACGGTTAAAGACGCGTATCATTGGTTTTGATTGATCATCGATGAAGATCGATTCGCGTTAACGAGCAAAGTGTAATTATTATGTGCGGTTGCACTTTTTATTTACTTTGTAGTTGACTGCTGGTGGATGATATTCTCGAGGCTGTCGAGATCGCGTGCACTTTGAAATTTAATACGTTTGTTATTTTAATTAGACAAGTGGTAAATTAATGGGAATTTTCAAGGTTCGTGAGAATCAAATGAATTTTTTATGTATTTTTTTGTTTTTTTTTTTATTAGAGAAAATCTTCAGGAAGCTGAGAACGTAACAAGGCTACTATGAAATTGATACTTGTTACAAAGTATTGCTCTGATAGTCCAAAGTCAATAATCGATTAGTCGTGTATCCAATGACAGATAATTTTGCTCCTTAAAAGTTATCGTTAAAAAAAAATTTTCAATAATTCGAACGGTAGTAATAACCGATAAGATACGTCAGATCACGATCGATCATACAAGAGAATGATTGCATAATAAAATTCCCACAATAATAATAATCAAGAAATGACTGACGGTTATTCATGAAAAATAACAAGAAAACATATCAAGATAAATCACAAGGAAGAATCGCACAAACCGCAAGAAGGAGGACGTGTGAAGTTGCCTAATGACGCCCATAAGCATTCGATAACCGATAGTCAAGACTCGAGTAGGAATCTCGCAACGAGACTACGTGCAGCTGTCAAGACCAGATACAGCAGGAAAGTACATATATTTTTTATAACAAAAGAAAAGAAATGATAAACACACTATCTAAAGGCAGATGATTTTACCCGTTAGAAATGCACTTAGCAGCGTGGCGTGCGTGCACGGATATAAATCATAAGGATGATCGAGTCTAGTGGCTAGCCGGTGCGTGACTTCGTTTCGCGATTCAAAGCCGATCCAGTAAGGACGTGGCAGTAGCATTGAGAAAATTTGTACGCGAGTACAGTAGATAGGAAGATATTTCACCCAAGTGCCTGATATTATACAAGAATAGTAGCTAACCAGCTGCCAAGTAAGTATCGAGGTGATAGATACACAACAAGAAATAAAGTTGGAAATACTGTTTCAGGTGTTAAATTATCACGATAATCAACACATAGCATTTAAATTCCTAAACGTTATCCCACGCGCGCTTCACACGTGCAGCAATCCAGAAAAGTCCTTATTTCATCGTTTAACTATACAGTCTAATCGCAAGTACCAGAATGACTCCCAGGGCTTGTAGTTTTCTCTAATGCCGTTAACGGCAATATCACGGGCTACTCCCTAGCGATAGCGTCCAGGAAGTATCCGGTGGACCTATTTGTCACTCGGTTAACGTGGATATATCGCTCGTTGCCCACCACGTGAGAGAAGGTTAGTCACGACGTCGTCCCTGGCGACAGGAAAACACAGCGCCACTGTCTTCGCCACCCTGAGATTAATCGACAGGCGCTTAAAGTAGCCGGTATAATTAGCGGCTCGGGATATAACTTTTATGCGATAATAATTTACGTGTGCGAAGGCGGCAGAAGGCTAGTTGAGCGCGCTGCAATTCGCGCTGACCTAACCCATAAAACCGTACACAATTCTCACGTCTGTCACTTTGTTTTATTGATTTATATTTTACCCGCAACAATTTCACCTGCTATTGGTTAGATAATCCTAAGATTTTTTTTATTAAGCGACATGTGCTCTCTGCCACGAATGTTAACGAAGATGACAGAGTGACGCGTCCATCTACAGTCGCCGGCATGTTGACGTCGACGATGTATTTACGTCGAGTTTCTCAATGAACGATGAGGATTTAGAAAAGAGTCAGCTCGATTCATCGCCTTGGACAGTATAGCGTGGATAGTGTGGTAGCGGTTGCTACTGGCTAATAGTGATTGCAGGACGAGTTGCTGTAATTTTCATTCCAACGGAAACGAGCGGAGCAAACAGGAAAGCTAAGTAAGTCGCTTCAATGAAAGCGACTGTAATAACAATATATATATATATACCATTGGTAAAATTTGTTTGACAATGATAATAATTTTTGAAAAGTGCAGAAAACGTTCCAGCAGATAGTCGTTTCTATTAAGCATAATTGCTCTGATAAGCCTTATGCGTTATCATCACAATAGATACATGGAGGGCAGACCTTATCGTTAATCATCGGCAATCTTCGTATCATAAAACGGAAGTGGTTCTCGTTTCACTGCGAGCGGATGTTACAGTTGAAAATACAACCTCCAGCATTCCATTGCACTTTGCACCAGAAACGTACAAGCTCTAGGTATTCCAGTGCAACGGCACATACTCCGATCTGATACCCGGTGCTCTCGCACTTGGAGATACTTAAGCCACCGGATGCCACGATTAAATAGAATAGTCCGAGTGCACCTTTATATAAAGCAGGTATGCACTCTTTACCCGCTGCATAAAGGATGATAATTGATGCAACTCGCCAGAGTGTAAAAAGAGCAGCAGGATATCGCTTCTGGTCTCAAAGATGGCGTTAGCCTTGCGCCTAGCTATAATAACAGGCCTGAGCTTACTGTGTATCAAATGCATATGTAATGCATTATTCCTGAATGAATGGATTCCTTCTTTACCGACTCCGTTTATTATTCCCTTAAGAGTACCTTCTGTGCAATTAGTGCATCCTATGCAAGGCCGTTCTCCACTAGACGGAGGCCCACAGTGAAAACAGGCAGTGAGTTTGAAATGGTTTAGGGGAAAAAAAAATCACTAGGGGACTTCAGGTATGAATGCCAATAACAGTGTCAAGCGTGACCCGTCGCTCGACCTTTGGTGAAATTCAAGTATAAGAATGGGTGGGGCGGGAGGGCATGGGGTTGCGGCGACATAAGAGAGAGAAAAGTAGCTTTAATGTTTTGTCCCGTCGGCATTGGTACAGGACGTCACTAATCGCCGCGAAAACACGAACAAAAGGCAGAAGAGGTGCGCACTCATTGCGCGTCACTCAAAGTATAGCCTCGTTAACAGTTCTTCGTTGTATGAATAAATTTCATTAGAGCGTCCACTTATTAAGTGTCATCAGGCATTGTGTGATATTTCGGGTGTTATGCAATGTTTCGAGGAAGAGAGCAAGGCTGCTGGTACTAATCGTTCTTAGAAGAAGCTATCCAGCTCTCGTGGACGGCCAGGTAACGGCGGCCACGCAAGATCTATAATTACAGGCTCATGGATCGAGAAAAGAAATCGTTAACGTTGGCAAGGGCGGGAATCCGATGCTCTTTTTAAAATTAATTAACGTCACCGAGCGATTCGCGCCAATTATAAATATTCTTGTATCGTCGCTCTTTTGAAAAATCGTCATGATTGAATTATCGTGGTTAAGGAAAAGGGTGACGGGTGAGAACAAATTTTTTTTTTTTTTTTAATATAAGGCAACCATCGAGAAATGCGGCTACGATCAAAGAGCACGTGAAATAAGATTGCGAAAGTTTATGGCATCGAATCGTATGTCCGCGGTCATCCGCTTAGCCGAGCGCATAGTATAATGATTTAATGACTTATTTATCGTACAGCTGTTAAAATGGACACGACACCGTGAATCGGGATGCCCATAATTAGTCACGATAAAATGAAGCGTAGTAGCGTAGAGAGGGGGAAAAAGAGTGTGGGATGGGAAATAAGGAAAAAAAAAAAACGACCAAAGAAGAAAAGAAAAATTCTCTCTAGTTAAGAATCGTGTCCTTTCGAATTCCATGCATGCGGGAGATCGAGTACTACATTACTACATAACATTAACGGAATACCGATTTCTCCATGCGCCATGTCCGGTCGAATGAGAGCGCACCGATACCGTGTGTTAAACACGAGTCCTTGGTATTTCCATATATTTGGTAAGTGCGTTACACATCCTGGTTATAATGCTTACCGGTCGAACTCATAAATCCTAAGAAGCGATCGAACCGATCTATTCGAGTCGGTAATCATTGCCAATAACGATAATCATTGATATCCACTGGTGACGCACATACACGTATACCCGCTAAACGCACGTTCTTAAAAACTCAACGAAGGCGACACCTTCGTTATTTCACAAGTGACACACATATACCTAATTATACACCCTTTTACCCCGTTTCGTATGCTAATTAATATAATTAGTTATATACCAACGACTAGATAACACGTTATCTCGCGAGCAACGAATCGATTTCAATTTCATCTTAATTAGCGGCAATATCCGCGTGAATGACGGAGTCGAGGAGTCTTACGAAACTAGAATAAAAAAAACATCTTTGACCCAGTTACTTTCGTAAGTCCTAGGTTCGTCTTGTGTTGATTAATCGTATTTTTTTTTTCTTAATTTTTAATGTCCTCCTCCCTCCCTCCCTCCCACCCCTCTCCCTCCTACTCTTCGTTTTGTCTCTTTTCGGTCAATCAAACTGTATCTCCCTCTCTCGCTTCAATCCAATGTCCTCCTTCTCCTCCTCTGCTCTTAGCATCGTAAGCCGAACGTCTTATCGCTCCGGCATCTATCCCGTTCGCTGGCTCCCCTCGAGATGAAATGCTGTCCCGATCTTGTCACATCGGAACACGCGTCTTACGAAATACACGTTACGGTGGAGAACCGAGCTGCAGGCTCACCGACTTCGTAGCGTATTAGAAATTAGTTAGGAACTTGGCATGGGCGGGACTTTGCGTCGAGTTCCCTGTCTAAAGCGACGCCAGAGCGGCCTACACGCTCTCCCATCGAACAAATTCGAAATCTCTTTAATGACTCTGCTCTAGTGGAAATAATGACGTGGCAGCAGCGTCCTTGAGAGAGGATAGATTTTCTATTGAAAATTCAAGTGGGTCTAGAAGGTATAAGTATAGTGGAATCGATGAATAATTATTCGATTGGATATAAAAATTTGTATTATTATTCTTATAGCATCGATCGATATCTTGGTACCTATAGGTAGTATCATGGTAAAAAAAAAGTCAATAGGTATCGATTCTTCATTTATTTAGAACGATTCGGTAATACACGTCAAATCTCATAGGACCAGTGCAAATAGCGATGAGAAATTATTTTCAACTCGATGCAACATCACGTGTAATCGTACTAATGACTCGGCGAAGCTGTAACGAATGAGTATGATTTATGGTGAGATTATGTGATGTGATTATTACGTAGGGGCAGTGATAAATTAATATACTGCCTTAACGCGGCATCGTACCGCAGCCACCTTGAGCACGCTCGGAGACCCAATTGCATATTGCTTTTCGAATTTACATGCGACTCGATGCCGACTCGAGTTCCACGTCAAAGATCATCAGCGTGTCTACACGAAGCTAGTGGATTGTTATTATGATTGAAGAAAAAAAAAAAAAAATCAAAATGATATAATACCAGTAAATGGTATATCGCCACGACGGAAATATTTTTGGGGAAAAAATTTTCTTTTCAATATCCTCCGGACGCGCCGAAAAGCCTTGCGTAATAGCGACGCACGTGTGACGCGTATACACGCACGATTTCCTGGTTAATCAATTTCACCGGATACGGACCAATCGTAGGGGCCGATTGGAAGCTCACTTATTTCTCAACCTTGATTGGTTAAGCCAAATGACTGGGGGCTGTGACTTTTCGAACCCTTCTGGCAGTGACGACGACAACGAAAGCGGCAAACAGGGAACACCCCGGAGCCATTCGAAGCATTGGTCCTCGTTAATTCCATTAGGGTTCGATTTTCAGGAGTCACTAGCTCCTAACAAAAGGGACACAGGACACGGTTGGCAGGCTGTTACCACCCGTAGACACCGTCCTTACTGGTACAATACAAAATGGAGTAGCAAGCTTCGCCACGTAGATGGTTTATTATGGAAGTAACGAGAAGAAGTTCCTGATGGCACGAAGGATATCGCTTTCAGGTAGCCGTCACCTTTGACCGGCAACATACGCGCGTCTATGGTATTCGAGATACGGCTGAGCGACGTCCTCCAGGATTCGATCAGTTCACGGAGGATGGACGTTAGGGTAGGGATAAAAAGAGGGAAAAAAAAAGTAAATTCTTGATAAAAAGATCATTAACGTGGCAGAGAGCAAGCGAGCCCGTCGGGCTCGTTTGAATGATTAATTATTTCTAATGCTGGCCACACGTCGCTAATCAACAGCCACTCGTGTAATTACCCAGTACGGCTGATTGCTCGCAAAATGAAAAACTCGCTCGATTTCCTTTACCGGTGGAAGCACGATGCAAACTTGCCATAATTTCATGCAGCACGGCCATCGCGTGCTTTTACCGTAAAAGACGAATCGGCGTCGTGCGCTAGTTCGAGGAATCATCGAGACACCTATATGTATAGCCTCCGTTCTGTCATCTTTTAATTATAAGTATAAAAATCGTGTAAACACATTCCTAGCATCCACTCGATATATCAGATGTAACAGTGACGTAAGCAAAATCCGTTCGTTCGATTTCCATCAGTTCGAACATCAAGCCTGATGCGATGACGTCATAGCCACGTAAAAAATTGACCCTCCCTCTCACCCTCACCGTCAACCCTACCTCACCGACCCGATTATTTTAAGCGCAATTAACTATTACGTATCTTTTAATGACACGACGAGAACACAGCGACAGACTCGTCATTTCCAGTTTACATAATAGAAACGCACCAACAGCTCATACGACATTAGTTCAACGCGATGGTACATTTAAGCCCCGTCCACAAGAGCATAAATTAGTCCGACAGTGATGCCGGCATTTTATCCCAGTGTCTTCCTACTATACCCGTGTAAACGCGTCCTCCTTTATACGGCTGCGCTGAAGTATTTTATCTCGAATCATAACGAGATTTATTTCCGACGTCGTCGCAGCGACGTGACCACACGTCGTCGAGCAAAGAAGCTCCACGAAGGACCGGGTCCACCTTGTTATTCGCGTGTATGAAAACGTCCGATAGTTAATGAAAGCAAAACAAACAAAAAAAATAGTCGAGGAATCCGAAAAATAAAAAATAAAAAAAAAGTCCCGCCCCCTATAGAACGTTCTAGCAACTAAAGTTAATCCAAGCATACAATCGCCGCTACGTAGTCCTTTTCGAATAATCATCGAGGCATGCGTGTTACACATAGCATCTACCGTTCTTAGATGGCCAGATGGGATAATGGCGGGAGTCC
This sequence comes from Hartigia nigra, assembly GCA_031001745.1. Taxonomy (NCBI): domain Eukaryota; kingdom Metazoa; phylum Arthropoda; class Insecta; order Hymenoptera; family Cephidae; genus Hartigia; species Hartigia nigra. Next base: position 28,886 of record JARPRG010000530.1, read on the forward strand.
TCTAAAGTGTATACGCGGATACGATAAGATCGGCTACTGTCTCTCGAGACATTATCATTTGACTTTTAATTCTTCTTTTATCATAGAGCACCAGAGAGCGGTGCCTCTTTGGCATGAACGAGCGTAGGCGGCATACGGAGTGACTTCCGATCGATATGCACCCGTTATATGGTTAGATATATGTATATTTAATACATATATATATATATACCTGAGATCTCAAATCAAAAAGAAGACCTGAACCCGATTGTGACTGCATCTACAGAACGTTTAACCTACTGTCTATCCGCGTATACGTACTATATATATATATATATATATATATATATATATAGAGTATTGTCAGTCAAGAACTCGGTACCTATAGTCGACTCGCCAGATCATCAAGATTGATACACGTCATTGCATCTGGATGCCGGCGGACAGAGTACGCAGCAGACAAAAAAAAACGGTACGAAGACCGAAAGGACTGCGGATAAAAAATTTCCCAAGGCAATAATGGCTAACTGCTTCGACCCTTGAAATCATTAAATCAGACTCGCGCATGATATGACGAAAGAGAATAGATAAAATAAATTGTATAACCTACCGTTGCTACTGGGAGCTGATATATCTATGGCGATAAGCTTTCTCTAGGCCTAAAACTGTGGCTGTCCGTATACACGAGTAGCAATTGAGAGACAGCCCATAAGAATGAATTCGTTCTTGTAGCTATGGAAAGTTTGAAAATTCGTATGATCCTTATGGTCTAGAGGGTAGGGTAGGGGGGGGATTGATTTCCGGTTTATTTTTCGTTGTCAATCCAACGCATTGCAAACTGACGAAATTTACGGGCAAATGAGCGAAAAGAAGCAGAAGCTGGAGAAAATGTCCAAATAAGTTGTCAGAGGGCGAGTAACGAGGCGTATAATAAACCCTCGGTGACATTCGAACAAACAGCCATCTGTAGGTTAATACCCCTGCGGTGAAGAACCGCCCCAAAAACTACACCCTGCCATGAAATTACAATGACAATACGAAATCTGATCCGCCTGCGGGCACGTACAGTTTCCTTCTTTCTTTTTTTTTTCCATCTCTTTTTGATTTCTTTTTTTTTTACGTCTCACTCTCTCCTCTGGGCCACGTCACTCTCACTCTCTCTTTCTCTCTTCTTCACACCACTCACAATATACTGGTAATTCTATAGCATTTGTACCATTGTACCATTGTGCATGAAGCTATAGTCTATTATATATAGCACACTTCGTACCTAACGCGGCTACCTTTTTTTTTTCTCTTTCTTTCTTTTAAACTACTTTTGGTACCTACTGTACCTTCTGTGTCTCTCGGCAAACTTCTTACTCGACGTTACCCTCTTGCCGTGTTACACAGAGTCGTATTTAATACGTACGCTGAATACGACACTGGTAATACCACTGTCACGAAATGGGTGGTAAAAATCATTCGACACAAAGGGAACGAACTGTTCCTGGAGGAAGGTCGTGTCGTTTTCGAGCTATTAGCTTCAATTTTGAGGCGGGTTCTTATTTTAAGGGGTGTTATTTTAGAGGGGTGGACAAAGCAAAAAGGAGTGGGGATTTTTAGAGTGGCACGATCGTAATACTCAGACCCAAAATTATTGTTCCTTAATAAGCAGGTAATCTTGGACTCTACACTCTGGGAGGTTTTGACTGGGTTTTTTTTTAAATATTTTTTCGAACGATTTATTTACCTGCTTCCCCCCCCCCCCCCCCCTCAAAACTATCAAAATTTCTTAACGACACATCTGAATCGACTGGAATTGGAATTTTTTTTATCTATAATCTCCGGTACACCTAATCAAAAGCTGTTATACTGTCTCACGCTCTACTATATGCCTAATAGCTTAGTTGTCGCTTCAGGTTATTGATCTTGACTGTGACTTTTAAATGTTAATGACATTTCCGATTTCGATCGGTCTTTTATTGGGTTAACGAAACTCTTCATATTTCTTGTCGTTCGGCCTGATGTCAAAGAAACTTTATACGCGTGTCCTGGGTGTAGCGATAGCAAAAGTTTGACATCTTGGAATTTATTGGGCCACTACGTCGATTATCGATATCCTCGATGGTATCGATAGGAACGATGACTCATTGATTTTGCAAAAATTCCTAATGATTTTTGCCGAATGATTGCCAAAGAATATATTCACTCGTGTCAATGTAACGGCAGCCATTGTACTCTGCTCGTTTGAATCATTATTGCCAGGCTCTTAACCCACTTTCAGACGGTACCAATTACTGAGGAATCATTTTTCAAACGGACGACCATAGCATTTCCTTGCCATAAAACGATCCTATGGAAATGCCAAATTGCTCGGTTACTTCGCACGCGAAAATGATTGACCAATTTTTGTATATTATCGTAATATTAATATTAATAATAATAATAATAATAATAATAATAATAATAACGGCAGCCATGTGACTTTACTCACTTTTCAGAAGAGGCAGGTCATTCATGAATCCTCCGTCGTCCACATTTGTGTTCTGTAACGAAGTAAATCAATATCATTTAGAAAGTACGGACGCTAGAAGTAAATGATGAATGATTAATACGGGTGTCATTAATTTCCACGTGTACATATATATATATATATATATATGACCCATAACTTATTTCATAGATACTAATATTGATTTTACTATATCTTATATATACATATATAGTTATACGAGTATGTACTTTAAGGTTAAAATTGAGCTAGAGTGAATTTCGAGATTGCGGAATTACGGTGGACGAAAGTATTCAAATTAAATTCTTCGCTATATTATAATATTCTACGGAGTAATAACGTAGCTGACCGAAGAGCCCTCCCCCCCGGCCGCCCCACGTCCGCGTGCCTTCCATCCTTTTAATATACGATCTCAAACCCCGATGGTCAAAGTCTCGATATATTGAATTTTTTTCATTGTTTTTAGAACACGACATTTTCTCGATGGCTGATACGATTATTCCGGACGGTTACGACAATGCGCATTCAATTTAAGATATCAAAAGAGCACCATTGGCGTAACGTGTGGAGTATCGCGCGAATCATTCCACGCTCGGTTACTACGTGTATTACTACGGGTACTAAAATTAAAAAAAAAAAGGTGAAAAGAAAAACAAAATATGGAATGGAGTCGTTAAGAAAAAGAAAAAGAAAAAGAAAAACAAAGAAAGAAAAAAGAAAGGCCAGTACTCGAAAACAGAAAATGATTATAAGAAATCCGTTAGTCTATCAATGCGTCCCTCTAACGTGCCGCGAGGCATTCTTACTCCGTTGCTCTTTTACTTGTATTCTTTTACGATTCTCCGTCTTTCTCGCTCTCACAACCCGAGAGCGCGCGCTGGTACATATTCGAACGTAGTAATTACGATGACTCACCACGAATAAATGAGAGTCCTTTGCCGACGTTCGTAAAAGCCTTAAAAACGTCATTCAAGTATACGGGAATAGTGGTGGCGAAAAAAAAGAGAGGTAAAAAATATTCAACCTTTATTGCCAAAAAGACGACGGTCTACACGTGTACGATATGTATGCACCTTCAATTTCTTTTGAAAAGAAAGAAAACAAAAAAAGATTACCAGCTTAACGCACAGGCATACCAAATTACGTATACAGCCGACTATTCCGTAAGCGTGGCAGCAGACATTTACGTCCAGAAACCGTTTAAATTCCAAACGTATTTCACTTAACATGGCTACTGTGCTAAACTATGCGCAATAATGTAAACATCCAGTTGAAAAAGTATTTTCGTATGACCAAAGGAGCTGCGCGACTATTGTCAGTCCTGCGAAAAGGTCCGCAGGTACGACTGGGTTATCTCGTAGACAAAAAAAAAGGGTCCAATTGTAAAAATATACGGAGAGAAAACAAAAATTCAAATTGTTTCACAATATTTGTATTTCAAGCTGATTGGTCGCTCGGTATTACGCGTGTATCCCATTGGATAAATACCTGGTGAACACGCGACGATGACTTCTTCTTTATCACCGATTTCCCTAATGACACAGAAGTATACCGAACTCGAAAAAAACAGTGCTCCGCGACTGAAAACGTGGGAGTCGTTAACAACGAGCGAAGCTGTTATTACGAGGTTACTGGTTTTATCTGGTTTTTAAGCTGGTTTTATGGTATCCTCCACCTTTTCGTCTTCTCTTTTTCTTTAGTTGTTTTTTTACACGCTCCCGGACTAAAAAATCGCTTCGGTGCTCAGGTACGACGTGAACTAAAAGACAGTTACGCTCGAGTTGGTCTGATCCTTAGAGACACGTGCCCTTTGGACAATGTACTATACCTACTGGATGCTATTTGTACGTTACATAGTAAATATTATGTACAAGTAGACAATGGCGTTTATCTTTTTACAGAATCGATTTTAATGGCTGCTCGAAGGTAATCCGTAACGAAAGAATTAGACAATGATAATGAGCGTAGAAGAAAGACTGTTAGCGAAGGAACGGGGATGCAAATAAAAATTCATATTTTGTTATTGAAAAAACAACCAAAAAAAAACCGAAGACCTTCCGCTAGAACTTTTTTTTCGGAGTTTCTCTTATTTTTATCGTTGTTCTTTTATTCTTCTCTATTTCGACGGTCAGCAGTAAAAAATTCAGTGCGTTCCCTTGAACGAGCGTCATGCGAAACCTCATTTGGTATCTCGTATGTGAGTTTCGGTTCGAGCCGATTTCACCGCTGCTTCCCGGCTCGTCATAATTTAAAACAGATTAAGAGTTTAATTATCGTTCGTGAATGACTCTGCCGAAAAGCGAGTGTGCTGAAGGAATAATTGCGAGTCGGCCGTTCGTTCTCCATGACCTGGTGAACGGTACCAGTGTCGATTCTTTGATTGACTATACCAGACAGACCAACAGAGTAACCTGATTTTTTGTCGCTGATTGGCAATCGGGTAGCTTTATGCATATCACGAGTGAATTTTTGCAATAATTTTTTTTTCAAATAAAAATGCAATCTTCCCCAATGATATATCGCACGAGATTATAAATCGATAGGAGAAACTTTCGATTCCCTTTCGTACGTGTTAACCAATATGTGTGTGTATCTATATATATAAACAATATATAAATGGCCGCGATGTCGTCCGAAGGGGAAAGTGAATTTTTTATTAGATCTTATCCACACTTCGTATCACTTTAACATCCGTGAAATTAGCTGGGACCCGTCGCGTCAGCCTTTGACCGTTCAAACAGTTTAAAAGTCTCGATTGAATTGGACATTATTACCAAGAAGTCATTGTTATTGTCGCGACAGTGATGCCCCTCTTAGAAAATTTTACGAGTTACCAACGAGCAAGCATTTTAAATAGAGAAAAATTCGACTCGCACTGATGCCAACCTCTTGAGCAGTACCGTAAAGTAATATTGGCATAAAGAAGTCACGACGATTCCATTGAAAATATGTAATGGATAAAGAAAGAAAAAAAAACAATAATATTTTATCCAATAGTTATTAAACCGATGTCCATTTGGGTGAGAGTCGATTTCGGTTCGCAAGCGCAAAAGGCCCGATTTCTTAGGGACATTGCGAAAGTCACTCTTTTTATTGGCGATCGTGCACAAAGGCTCGATACGTCCTCGTGGCTAACGAGATTTCTATTGCAAAATTAACTTTAAATTCGAGTACAAACATCCCACCAGGTATAAGAGAGCAAAGAGTTTTCAGTATACCTGGAACGTGTCTCTAGTGCACAATATATATGTATATATAAAATACACGTACATACATACAACCGTCACAGCCTGTTACGACGTTAACTATAATAACGTACGAATTGTCATTCGGTTTAATTATTAATGTTCTACGAGACGTCGATTGAGCGAAGATATTGGCAAAAGCCAATTACACGGTGCCGGATGTGCTTGGGAAGTGGCGGTATTTTTGAACGGGACTTCCCCGATGACAGGTGACGCGTTAAAAAGATTTAAAAGGAGGTCGCGGACGATCGACGCCTGGGAAACGAGATCGAAAGGATCGACCGGCTTTTGTGTCCTTTCGTGCCGATATATTCCTTTGACACTATAGATTCCACTTACTGTTTGTCTTATGGTAGAGTCTGTGCTCTTTTTTTTTTTTTCTTAATATATAGGTATACCGCTGTACAGGATATACCACATCAATGGGATAACTGGGTATCGTACCACTGTGAATTCCTGGCGAAAAACTGTAATAAAATGTTCGGACAAGAATTTCAGTGTGGGATGACCCTTAAAGTTGACCTTTCAGAATTTTTATACCTTCAACTTTAAACGGGTATCTATGGGACGACCTGTATAGTGACTTGTAGTGGGTTATGCCGTTTCAAAATAATAGACTATGAAATCTGACATTTGAATTATCAAAATGGAATTGACTACTGTTTATACACGCATATATAATATATGTAACGTACAGATACAGCTTTGTCTGTAGCTTTGATAAGGACTAGGATTAATAGAAAACGATAATATGAAAGTGAATTGCGATTACGTACATCGTCGCTCACCTGGGGGTCGTCAACGAGACTTGTGTGCAGGACTAAATCAGTTTGATCGAGACCAGGTGGTGGTAGAAGAGCGTCGGGACGCCGGACGGCGCCGTATTCGACGCCACGACCTCCACCGCCGCCGCCACCACCTCCACCCCCGCTGCTGCGGCCGCCGTCATATGGAAACGACGCGTGCATATTTGTCTGAAAAATGAAAGAAAGAAAAAAAAATGAATTTTTTTTATTATTTTATAAATTTTCTTTATCCAAATTTTATTTATTTCTTTATTTAGAATGAAAACGACGTTGCATCAGTTTCTACGTGTATGATAATAAATACATGGAAAAAGAATTGTTTCGTTTTTTTTTTTCAGTGACATGATTTTTAGTATGCACCCCAGGTGCATTACGGATGCCAACGTTTGATCGACAGATTATTGATTTCTGTATCGGCCGATCGGATCGAACATTGGTATCTCTTTCGAGTTACGTGCGAGTCGATCGTTGCAATTTGAGTGTATCAACGTTAATTGAATTCCTGTCAAGATTTAAATCGCAATGGATTATCGAGTGCGCGAGTACCAATTTCAGAGCCAATTAAGAGTTTATAAAGAATTATTTATACAGGTAAAATAAGGTATATCCGTGTTCTGGAAGATGATGGTGATTATTCAAATATATATAGCATTATGGTATTACTGATAATTTATTATGAACGAAAGCCAATTCCTATTATCGACCCATAATAATTCTTACCTTTTAAAGAAATGACACGTAAAACCAGTATTGACAACCAGCACGCGCGACTGGCATACATAAAGATACCGGAAACCCCGCGAAAAGTTTTAAAGGTGGAATTGCAATTACATTCCACTTAAGAACAGAGCTTTACGTCCATTTCGTTGCAGTCGTAAGTAACGAGTCGAAAGTTCGTAATAAAATCCGGCAAATTGTTGGGCATTAACGAGAGCGAAATCATTCTACGTTTCAGTGTAATTATTTAGTACGATTTTCCACGTGACCCACGCTACGAATTACCCTTTACTCCTGCCATCGTCTTAACACACGTTCCGAGAGAAAGTTCAAGGCACATTTTCAAAATACCCTCCCCCCCCCCCCCCCCGAGTACGTAAAAATACGATAAAATTCAACAATCCATATATAAACGTATCAACATAAACGGATTCAACGCAAATACAAATTTTTCTCATTGAAATCCAGCATCTCACAGGTGTTACCGACGGAGAATGAACAATGCACCGGTGAATTAGCGGTACCAAGATGGAGTCATTCATAATAAAAGAAGATAGCACCAGTAGTCGTGAGTCTGATGGCTCAAGTGGTTCGCATGATTCACTCGAAAGATTCGACCGAGATTCATGCTGGTGGCTAAGTACCTAACCTAACCTCAGTAAGCCCAGTGGGCTTCGCGCACCGATCTACTATCCAGGACAAAATCCTGCTACATTATTCGTATATTACAAGCGAGCACTAGAGCTAGTAAGTAAAAGGGTAAGTATAGCTACAGGTTACGTGTATTCAGATAGAAAGACAAGGCATCGAGTCGTTGCAATACGGCAAGTATATTCAGTCGATGCTGGGAAGCCAAGAAGTCAAGTTCAAAAGGTCATTTCCAATCTGCAAAAGTGACTGTGCTCATAGGCTGCGCAGAGTGCAGTGCGCAGGTACTACGTTAGACATGCAACGTCTTATAGTTAAGTATGGCTATATACGTATATACATGTAAAGGATTGACAATTAACAGGTAAGAATAAGATGTGCCCTATAGGCCACATTAGATAATTAGATACCCCCCTATAGAAATGAATGATAAATCGGTTTTAAAAATCGATACGGTTTTCGACGTCTTTGCGACACGATCGATTCAAGGACAAATCCTCAGGGAATACATGAGCGAGAAAATAGAATGATATTCAGCAGGGCAGCCCCCGTTCACCGTTTACTTATACAGCGTGCGTATGAAACGCGGTGATAATTGAAAACTGAACTTTAATTAAAGGCGGCAGAAACTTTTTCTCGCCGATTCTCAGTCAACGTAACAAAAGTCTGTTCCGAATGGTAAATGGGCAGTTTTAGAGACGAATGAAAAACTAATTGTAAAAATTATTCGCTTTACCGCTGCTCAGTTTTTAACTGTATCCCTGTACTTTATGCTACCCCGCAATGCATTAACGACGAAGGCCAAGCGACATCGCGAAATCGCAAAATGGCAGATATCCCTTGCGGCAGACTAGAAACTCGAGGGGATTAACGGTTTCCGCGAGGTTTCGCGGAACGTACAGCCGTCGCGACGCCCATGCGTACCACGATCCAGAAGGATAAATCAAGTTTTTGTCGAAAACAGCGAGCAACCGGCGTTCCTGAATGGCGAGCCGTAAAGCCAGACACCACACGTAACATATGTATAAATAATAAATCACAAATCCCAATCAAATCCCCTTGGACATAAAAAAAAACAAAATCTACAATTAAAAAAAGAAAAAAAAAACATTGCGACATAATCCCCCGCCTCTTAATCCAATTAAATAAATAACAATCACGATTCTGGTATCTCGCAAAATCTAATACAGTTGCCAACTGTCACCGACTGAGTAAAAAAATTAAAAAAAAAAATCTCTCTCAGACTCGCTCAGAGAGATAATGTATCAAAACGAGATTTTGCACAACCAACGTATGTAGCCGGTGCGTCATAAACAGAAGACCCAGTTCCCACCAGATGTATCAAGGAAAGGATGATGATGATGATGATGATGATGACGACGACGATGACTGGATGATAGCACGAAGCAAGCGTACCTGGTCCGAGTGCGTGTGCAATGGTGCGTAAGAGATATCCGTTGTATATAGAAGACACGTATTACAAAAAAAAAAATATATATATATATATATGCCAGCGATGACTACAGATATGTAGTACCAAGGAACTTAAAACGCGTTAGTATTTTCCAGCAGTGATAATATAATGATTTTGAGCGTGGCGATTGAGGATAGCGTCTACCTTGTGTACGGTAGTTGAGAATGATTCGAGTGAAGTAGAGGAAGACTAAACGGTAACTAGGAACTTTGTTCAATGGCGCTTATTGCTCTTTTAGGTTTTAACTATATGGATATATATATATATACATATATATAAAACAGTACAATATATAAATTCCCTAGCGTTGAGTCTAATATCAAATAAATACCTAGATTCGTATAAAGGAATAATCGACCATAGACTATATGAAATACAAGAGTGTAAGGTAGGTCCAGAATATCGATAGTCGGAGTACAGTTTATTTATAATAATATTACAAATCATTGATATATATAGGAAATTAAGAAAAATCAATAAAAATTAGTCTATTAATTATTTAATGAATAATCCCGTCACGCTCAATCGTGAGATCCGACTAATTGCAATACTCACGAGTGTTTACGAGGTTTTGTGTTATTAATGAATACAAGGCGCGGGTAACAGGTAAATATATCTCGAAGCGCAAAGTAGGCTTCTCAACGTTAAAATCCCGTCGTCATTATCGATATCCCGTTGCCCTAAGCTCGGTACTCAATCAGCGTTAAATCACGCATGGCATTAACGCGGCAGGCTATTAGAAGTACTTTCAATTAACGACTCGTGCGCCAGATACGTTTTGTTATTACTTATTAAATATCATAGAAACATTGTTGCGTGCAAGTGACGTCATTGCCGTTATTATCATCATTAACACAGAAATGCCACAAGCTCGGAAGATACCATGGTAAACAGATAAAAACGTAAGACAAAGGCAAAGATACGCTGATTCAATAAACGTAATAAAGACAAATCTTCAAGATCCAGTCTATTCGTTGTGGTAAACAATAGAGCGACTAACGATGAACCAAGAATTCTGCGAAATAATAAAACCAAGAAAAAAAAAAGAAAAAAAAGAGAGACACGCTCTACGCATGGAATCTTAATCGTCAAAGCGGACAAGGAAAAGCCAAGATTTGGGCCAGTACAAAGTGCGTTCTAGCTCTACTGCAAATATGGCTTTATTGCTAGCGTTTACAGTTATCGTTCCGCAGGACTACGTGAGGCAAAGAATATATATCCGCGGTCGTCTTGTGCCCGAGAAGAATTCGAGTCAAGTTTCTCCGATTTCTACGTTAGATTAGCGTACGGCGTCTCTTCGCATTCGGTTGATATTCGTGAGAGAGGGTTAAGCGTGGATCGATCGAGAGCAGAGCGTAACGTGAGCGAATGAGAGAGAGAGAGAGAGAGGGACAGATAGAGGGGCCGATTGGAGCGAGAGAGAGAAGAGCAGTTTTTTTCGGCGATCAATATCACCACGACAAGAGGGACGCCTCGTGAAAACAAGCCCAGTCAAACGTACCAAAAGTAACCGAGCGTAGTTATACGCTCGAGTTGCATTATCGTTACTTGGACTTTGTCCTCGCCGAAAAGGAGATGAGAAATTAAGAGAAAGAAAGAAACAAAAAATGTCCGCGTTCACCCATCCGCCTGATCCGTTACTCGATACCCGATAGGACTCGATGATGAGTATCATAGTGACTTGCTCACGCGTACCAACTTTTCCCAGAGTGGGTGGTACGAATGCACTGGAGGTGAGATTAAAATACCAGTTATATACCTATAGCGTGTAAAACGTGTCTTCCCGTCATATATATATATAGCCATAGGTATAAGCATAACATAAGTATAGACGTTTCTTTCTGTTTCTCTCTTTTTTCATCTATCAAGTTGGCATCTCTCAGAACGCTATACTGATTAATGGCTAATGAAATTACGCACTTTGTCTAAAGAACGGCTATCCGCGGGTACTTTCACGCGAGTGAGAAAGAAAAAGAGAAGAAGAAAAAAAAATGGCAGCCAGCTAATTAACGAGCAGCCCAAGCACCGAGAGAACTATTCTGCTCGCATCGCGATAGTCATAAATTGATATAACCGCGGCGCTCGACTAATGAGATGAAATGTGATCGCCTTTCTCTCGTTAAACGCACCCGTGGAATAAAATCACGTTGAGTCCGGTGTATACATATTATTTGCCGGACCACTCTGGGGCGCGTCGTGCTCTGTCGGTAAGGATCGGCTGCGATCGGGATCCGTTCGTCTACGAGAGAGGAAGCTTAAACGAGGCATCGAGATAATTCACGTCATCGATTCAAGAGTCATAATCAAATATATGTATATATATATATATATACAGCTAAACGAAATCAGTTGTTTCCATGAGGACGACGACGATGACGCGATGACTTTGAACGATCTTGCGTATTTGTGAAACGTGCCGTGACACAATGGGCAACGGAAGGAGAGGTACGAGAGGGAGAAAGAGAGAGATAGATAAAAACTGGCGAGTGAGCGAGAGAGGCGAAGAGACACGGAAAGAAAGTGCTGTCGATTTATGTGGAGCAGCGAAAAGACGTACGGTACATCAGTTAGCAGGACAATATGGCTACAATCTTATCTACGGTCTCCCATTCTATTCTTTATTATGTCTGCTTGACGTACACGCAGCGGCATATAGATATATACGTATACAGTGATATACCTGTATATATGCCATGTGTATAATACAAACAGGCAGACTGTGCCAAGCTATATATATATATATATATATATATATATACACACACATATATAATACATGCAGCATAGATCTAAAGGGGCGTTAGGGCTACAAAGACCTGCTCTACCGATGAAATCAGTGATGTATTACGTTCATATTCCAAGCTTATCTTCAATCCAGAATCCAGTCATGGTAAATGTCTTTATTTTATTGCACTGAAAAGCGAACGGACTCGAATCATAATTGAAGGAGCCGTACGGATTATCGGTAGCCGTCTAGAAGCGTATAATATAATATAATATAAAGAAAGAGCAAAAAAAAAGAATAAGGGCAAACATCGAAAAATTTTAGAAGAATTTCTAAGGGTCGAAACCACCAGGATCCATGGAGATGACAATTGAATGATACAGGGATGGCTAGAGGACAGAGGGTAGATAATAGATGCTATAAAGTATATACTGGTATACTATGGTATACATAGGGGGGTTAAAAAGGGAAGTAAAAGGGGTTTGCTACGTTTTCAAGGATAAAGCTATTGGGGTGGGTCGGAGCACTCAGGTAATTATTGGCATTGTGATCTTCGTCTGAAGTCTACTCAATTCTATTCCATACCTATATATAAGTTTAGTAGTATATTAGTACAAATTCGTCTATCTATATATAGGTAATAGGTGTATATATATATATATATATATATATATATATATATATTCTTTTCACATATGATTCCAGGATTTACACTATTAACACAAAAAAAAATGTTGGAGGCTGTAGAACTTGTAATTAAAAGCTGAAGGATTAGTGCAACAAAAGAAAAAGTGAAAATTAATCTATAATCAGAACGGATGCTGCAGCTTCCCTGTACCAGAATCCTTTGGATATCGCGAGGTGGCTTAGACGAGAGGGATAGAAATAATTTGTTACTTGTCGACTATGCACCCTTCGTCTTAGGCAACGTCATTCTTGGAATATTTGGCTCAAAGCGAACCCGCGAGCTATCTGCCTCTAAGGAATGTCGAAGGTCTACGTTGTGAACTTAATAAGTAAATTATTCTAGGGACCCCACTTCCTTCGAAGAAAAGGTCGGATGTCCCAGCCAGTCAGAGACAGTCAAAAGTCCCTAGATTCAGATATCTCCACTATATGGTACTACGCGTACTATAAACTATTGGCGAGGCTCTTGGACAATTTTAAAACATTTTTTTTTTTCTTAAGTTCACTATTTTATAGCACGTTTTTCGATCTTCTCGTTACGCAACGATCATCCCTCTCTGTGCCCACGATGATCCCGTACGGGCGCCTTCTACACACACTGCAATCATCTAATACGTAAGTACGCCTAATCGTGGCGCGCCGCTCCACGTAATACGTACGTATCCCCATTGTCGTAATGATAGGTAATTATCCCTTTGTCGGTTAAACACCGGTATACCTTGTCATTTAAGATCATTCGATCCGTTCTAAGGATCCGCGGTTCGGTCGTATACCTCAATATACATATATATATACCAGGCGCATCCGACAATAACCCACGATCAGGATTCCTTACAACGTTGACTAGAAGCCGCATAATTTCACGATAGCATATATATATGCTATATACAGCTATATATATACATAGCTGTCGTTCAAAGTGCAAGCATGCATGTCCTGTATCTAAGTCAGATGCATATAGGACAGTGCATCGTTGACATAACAGCAAAGGGGGATGACAAAGGTGAGGCGAAATTTCTTATCTGAAAATTTCGTAACTGGTAAACAATGCAGGGAGTTCAAAGTTCGGCGTTCTCCTATGCATATGGGATGCTACGGTCTAACGTGCATACTTGCATCTAGAATGTATGGAGAATATTGAACTGGATTTTTAAAAAAATGTAAAAACGAATAAATATTTTGTTTGTTTTTTTACGAAGGAAATCTTCTTTTGGTATTTAAGCTGCACGCAGATGCGGAAAGCGATGTAGGAATCCGATTTCCGGGTCGTGTTCTTCGTCCCCATTGCGGAACCGTTTTTGCGGGGTGCGTTACGTGACACCTTGGGCGTGCGACGGTGCGTAATCCCTATAGAAATTGCCGCCGGTTCGATGGTAGTCCGGACGATGGTAATTAGAGTGAACTTTTTCGTGAAAGCTACGTTCACGTTGTACGCGATGGGGCCGACGCGCTATTACCACGTCACACTCGGCTTCGTGAAAGTTGGACCACCCCGTGAGAGCTGAACAATTGACTGAACGAATTACGTGTGTATATAGCTACAAGAAGCACAGCTACGTGTTGCATGGCATTTGGATAAACTGGACAACCCAGGAGTTTTGTGGGATTACTTTGGATTTCACAGTTGGCAGTCCGTGCCGAATATATGCCAAGTGTGTACAGACCTTTAGCACTGGTACAAAGGTACGTATCAAGGCCACACAGGAAGTCTTGTACGGTAAATTAAAAACGGGATCAGCAGCTGATACGACTTTGATATCAATATATTAATAGGCAGTGATCGCATTGAATCGATCGATCGGTATAAAAGTATCTAATCGAACAAGTGAAGTGAAAATAAGAATGAGCAAGGAGGGTTAACGGTAGAGGTAACAATAAAATATGGAAATGTGACATTTGGATTTGCCGTGGAATTGCCAGGGCTCGTATGAAGATATGTTAATGATTGAATCGAGTGACGTGTACGTAGGCGATTTTAGATACACACGTGGCATACAACCCGAAAAGAAACGTCAGCTGAGATAATCATTATTTTATCTTAGTAACCCAAGGATCGGTATCTTGTCAAATTTGCAGATAAACAAAAATAATTTAAAAACAGATACCACGAGTAGAATACCAAGAGACTATAAGACTTTGCATTTGACCCTTGTGTAATGTTCAATTGGCGGGGGGTTCCCCGGTGTGACCTTCTACCCACAGGGAGAGAATCGATTGGGATCAATGATGTCACGGCGAAACTTATTGACTTCGATCTATCTGATCGATTGATACCATAGACTATTACCTGAGCAGTGCGTCAGAAGTAGGGATAATATCCTATAGATAATATACTACAGAGCTGTAATGAGGTAGCACGCTGTGCACGTGACCGGATCTCAGCTCACGGATCAGTCAAGTTGCGTGCCAGAAGCGTTCCGTGTCCCATTCCGTTTTCATAATCATTTAGTCCCAGATCCTTGCGAGACGTACAAGAGGAAGGAGATGATAGTTCGAGAGAAAGAAAGAAAAAAAGAAAAAAAAAAAAGGAAGAAAATAATTTTTAGATAATTTTAAGACTCACCACGTGAAGGCCTTCCGCATCTCTTCTGAGGTCTCCGCTTCTCTGTCCCGCAGTGACAGCTGCGCTCAGTTGATTGTAATGATGCTGATGAAGAGTGTTGAGGGTCTGAGCGTATGGATCGCTCACTAAGTAATCCAAATGTTGAGGCTGCCCAAGTCCAGGATGCTGAGGACTCGCCGGTGCGTGATGATGCGACGGAAAGGGTGGCGGAAAGTAAGGTGGCTGAAAGTCGGACGCGGTCGGAAGTGACGCACCGCCATGATGGGGCATACCACCGCCATTACCATTTCCTCGATGACTGTGATGATGGGCACCAGAATAGGGTGACGAATTTCCGCCACCGAGCGAAGATATGCCTCCGTGGCCAGTCAGTCGGTCCTGTTCAACATTCAAACAATTATTACATTAATATTCTTGTACTTGGTACCGACGGGATTTCATGTCTTGTTAATCTAATGCTCGTGGCGTTTATCTTAGAGGATGGCCTTGATTCCACCATAGACCCGCCACCTGTCAGTCAAACACGAGGTTGTACATTTCGTCTGGTTAAAGGTTCTTGTATTCGTCCATTTCCGTCTCCTATTCGACCATATAGTCATACAGTACTTTTGAGTGTCTGGTTACGTTAACCGTTACAGACTATACGATGTAATACTTTGAGATTTATATCTATACATGCATTATCTTATTTGATCACTTTCCGTAATGAGTGACGAAAGAGTTTGAGTTCGAGGAATACAGGTTTTCAAATAATTGTTTTTTTTTTTCTTTTTTTTTTTTTAATATACAAATACAATTTCAAAAGTCTATTGAGAAACTCGAGGAATCTGATCGAACCACGTGTAACGTGGTTAAGCATGTATGGGCCCCAAGGACTATTTCGAAAATTACCGATTCAATTATATTACTGACAGCCCGATTACGGATCACGATGCGAAATCGCGTTGCTGGAAGAAAATTAATGTTGGCGAGATTGTCAAAGGCCAAAGAAGCCAGACTTGGCCCGTAAGACTCGCCTTTGAACCACGAGTGGCGATGTTGCGTGTAGCTGCGCGTATATAACTACCAATAAAACTACGACTAAAGGACCGATCGGATCTCACTGTTTTGAAAGCTTACGTAACGAGTACAATGTTAAAATCAATCACGGACCCTCACGGGGCTCACCCTATTCGAGATTGACAGCCTCAAGGAATTTGCCGCTTCGCCATTAGACGATGGAATCTCTTTGGACGAGTGTACCCTGTAATCGAGTTCCGAAGACCTTTACTCGCTTGGAAGAAATTGATCATTGAGCTTAGACACGAAATTTCCATAAAGCACCTACTTGTACGGTCAGGAACAAAAATTGTCTATACAAATAACACAATAGCCCAAACGAATTTTTGGTAAAAAAATTTTCTCAAAAATCCTATCACGGAATTTGTAAATTGAAGCTACTATGATATTTCACCTCGGTGAAAGTTCAAAACGCATTTTTAATATACTCTGTAATTTGTACAGTGTATAATAACAAAAAAATGGTAGTCAATTTTTTGTTTGTTTTTCTTTTTTTTTTGTCGTATTTTTCTTTTAAACGATACAGTACTGATCAAAAATATTAGGACAGTGCAGTACTGCATCGTTGCAGTGACCAGCACGTGCCGATCAAACTTATTGCTCTATGTTAATTTAACTAATATTGTATATATATATTTTCTTTTTTCTTAAGGACGTGGATAACTCTTACGTAGTATCCATTCTATCTGTTTTAGCACTTATCACATTGTGCTATACTAGACGGTTTATCCGACTGTGGAAAAACAGGTTCCGTTCCGAACACTAAGCGTTTAAACAACGCATCTAAGAGGTTAGAGACTCTTAATGGAGACGCAAAAATAGTGCTTAGCCTTTATGACACGTCCTTACCAGCCTGTCACGATTTAACGCGCAACGATATAGTCGTAGTGCACGGCGCATTAGTCGCCTCGCCAACCGATTATACACGACTGGTTATTACTTTGTTTACGTGAATAAACGCGCGACCGTCATCGTCATCATCGATCGATCATGCACGGAATAATTCGCTTCTTCGAAATTATGCCCGTAAACAACAGTTTATAATAAAATACATAAACTAGACGAACAGCTTGAATTGGAGTAAAAAAAAAATCGATGACGTCTTAAGAATCGAACCTAATCCTATTCAAGTATAATCGTATCCGACAGGTGAAATCGATTTTCGAGATAATCGATCATCGCTGTTAAATGGTGAATGAAAAAAAAAAAATGAAAATAAATGAAAAACTAGATAATTGTCACCAAAAGAAAATCCCTAGTAAAGATCGCTGCTTCTACCACTTACGGGTTAGTCTGGTTATCGTAATGACCTAAGTGCAAAATGGGCATAAACCATGCAAAAGCTAGAGTGCCTGTCGCAACACAAATAGCTCACGGGCAAAATGTAGGTGTGTCTCGATCCGGCTAAGATAACTGCATCGTAAGACGCCAGAGATTATATCGCCGGCGATAAGCTGATAAGATGTTATTATAAATGATAAAGCATTGCAGGAAGCCTCGGAGCACAAAATCGACGCATTTCGATTAGACCATTCATAAATCGCTTAGCTTTTCACTCCGGGCTACGCACGCTGGATCGAAAGATAGTTACTAGCGATCTTCTATGATCTTCTGCCATTTGTAAATAGAACGTAGAAATAGTATCGATTCTGACGAAGATAAAAATTATTCTTTTTTTGTACTTATAAGTATATTCCTAATTAACAATGATTAATATTATTATTACTTTGTTAACTCTCTGTATTTATTGTTTTTTTATGTCTCTCTATGGTGTTTGAGGAACAATTAAGATAATTTGATTATTCTTCAAATTCAATATGTATACATATACCTGTGTTATATTTGGTTCTTTAAACGTGATGGACTATTACTTATGGAGATAAGTAGATTTGATATATTACCTAGTTTCACTTTTTTTAATCAGTTTCAGTCTTGAGTCTGATTAATTCGCAAAATTCAGTGTCGTTAGGCGCAGTGGTATTGCGGTTATCATATGGGATTCCCTGGGAATTTAATATGTGCATACATATATGAGCTGTGTATATTTTCGTGTTTTCACATTTATCTTCATTGGCTTAACATTTGACAAAGATATAACGTTCATCCATACGTTTCGAATTATATGATATTTGAAAATTTCGAGTTCAAAGTAGGCCACGCCAAAAAGTAAAACCAAACGCAAGAGAGCATGTTCGTCACTTCCGGTAAAACCCGTTTGGCAAAATCGCTAAATTGTCCAGAAGATCGTTTAACGTTTAATTTACGAAATTCGGCAAGATGGCGCCACAAGGATACCTATAATTTGAATATATTTTATACATCAAGGAATTACAATAGATCATTCCTTAATTTTTTTTTTCAAAAAACCAGAATCCTCGTCGGACGATACTAAGAGATACGAAACATATGGATACGCATTAGCCCAATTTGCGCGTTTTACCGTTAAAAACGTTTTTTTTAATCATCACGCAAAACCTAAAAAAAACGCGCTAGAATTTCTCACCATTACAAAGAGAACCGCCGCCGCGGTGCGTTTCGCATTTTTTTTTTTGTTTGTTATTCGTAATCCAAATTGGCATCAGACAACTTTAATTTGCCTATAATTCTTCGATCGTCGGCCAAACTGACGCCGGTGAGTCAACTTCAGGTTTACAGAAATATTTGCGCGATGAGACGATTGCGACCGTATGGTATTATATCACTGATGAAATTCAACCGGTTTCTACGTAATTCACACGCATCGCCAAAAGCATCCCAAGAAGCGATGCTCCGTAGTAAGTTTTATTTCGTTCACTCGAATTTCGCAACGCGGTCCACTATTTCGCAAGCGATTAACCGTATATAATAAACACGAGACAGATGAAGAAGCGACATAATTTTCAGTGGCACAAAAATCCTTAATATATTTCAACAAGATGATATCACTTCAATGCTAATGAACAGCGAATTCCCTTTTTTTTTTCGTCTTTTTTTTTCCCCCATAAGTGTACACGTGACAACAAATCCAGTAGACGAATGCTAAAAATACCATAACCGTATAATCCATCTGCCTCGTTTAGACACAGGTCTGACGCCAAGACAGAGATACTGAATGAGACGAAGAATCGGATGCTGAGCGTATGGCAAAAGTGTATAAAAATGTAGGAAATATTTTTTTATTTGTCATTTTAGAATGATTATTCTAAAGGGACAAATAAAAATATTTTACATCACCAACGCACATAAGCGAGTTTATCTCAACGCGTTATGCATCTAGGATGCAGCTAAGATGCAACAACGAAACAATCCGACAGTAATAATCTCGCGATCTGTGCATCGTAAGGTGTTACTCTGTTAGATATATGCTAGATAGCATCTAGATATCTCTGACTATGTCTTAGTCAGTGAGCATGTGCACTGTCAGTGCAGTGCGTGAGTAGGTAGGTTTGGTCTCTCTTTTCGTATACGATACAATCTCAAACATCTCCATGCACGAACCAAGAATCTCAGCCAAAGAGAATATCCAGCATCCCCGCTCCTTATCTACGCGATTCTTCACGCCAGCAACAACATAAGTTACAGGATACCTTACAAAAGTACCAAGACCTCGAACAAACCATAACACAGAACCACGAGAGTGAAATTGATTTAAAACATTGTAATATTAATTATCATAAGTAAAACAAAAAAAAAAATTTCCAATTATCGATACAGACGCAATGCTGCACCGATGCAGTTTGGAACGAGTTGCAACGGCTAATTGAGCGATCGTAAGTGACTGCCGACGAAAGAGACAGCTCGGATTGTTCCGATAACAGGATAACTGTAATGTATCGAGTAAGCAGTGAAGTAAGCAGCGCAAGAAGCAATGACAGTGTACAGGGTGATCAAGTGCGTCACAAAACTGGAATAACGGATTCGCAGAGGTTATAACGAGAGCAAGGATAAAGAATTGTCCTCGACGACAGAATGGATCGCTGCCCTCGTAGAAGATGAGATTGGAGTGTCTGCTGCCACGGAATATCGAGCAGTCAGATCCGTTATAGAAGGTACTGCCAATTAGCCAGTCATCCGGGCATTAATTTGTTCGGTATGTCGCGTCGGGTCTGGTTGGACGGTGCGAGGAAAATTTTTCCGTTATGAAAGTTTTGAAAATGTCTTGAAACTTGCCGTTACGCAACCCGCGCCGTTTCCCGTCGACGTATTTACTGGACGAACGACAAAGGAAATTTCGTATATAGCAATATTACACTTTATACTTTCATTCGTTACGATTACTCACTGGCTACTTGGTCCGACTGTCTATATTCGAGTAGCCGTGTATTGGTTCACTGCCGAAATAAACCAACTTACGGCGCCATTGTGATTTCACAATTTTTCAAGGAATCGTGGTAACAACTAAGCACGGTACTTTCATTCGTAATTTCGTAATGGCGGAGGTAGTTAATGATTTTACACTTATGACCAGTTCGCTATTGTACGGGATACATTAGTTTTGTATCCTGAAACAGATCCTTGTTATACGAGGACTTGGAAGTTTCTCTTGGGAATCTTTCGATACGTATGGAAGACTGGAGGTATCTTTTTAAGGCGTGTCCACAATAAATTTCAGGAACAATGTATGGTATATGGTGACTCTTGAAGTCTTGTCCGCTACGAGCGAAGCCCTGGACTTCTTCGGGATTTACGATTTACTGGAATCGAGTTAGGGGACGTATTAAGCTAACGAACGATTCACGTCAGCCATGCCGATCTTCCCAGGAAGGCATAGGAAGCCGTGCCAACTTAAAGGGAATGTGAAAAAGAGGTTTTGCCATGGATAAAACCATAAATCCAACTAGTGCCTATAAGTACCTAGACATTTCAAAGGATTACAAAATCGCGTTGTTTCATTCAAAATAAAGACCAATTTATTAGGGACAGTTCATATTTTACTATAATTTCGGTTACTTTTTCCAGAAAAACATGACAAAAATCTATTCGAGAATCCTTTTGTTTTCTTGTGTTAAAAAAAATTATGAAAATTCACCTCAACCTCGATGACCGTAGTCATGTCGACATGGGGCGCGTAACAGAGCGCCAGCTTGTCGACTGTCGGCGGCTCCGTACGCGGTGGAAATACCCCCAGGACCTCCAGCTTGCTGTTTCCAGGTGAGGTGGCCTCTAAGGCCGCCTCTCCGTAAGATACTTCACCGTTACAACCCTCCAACTTTGTCACTAATTATCACTGAACACACTTCCAGAATTTCGCGCACATAGCTCACAATCCTTGGTGAGAAATAAAAGCCGTGATATAAAATCACGAGTAATCAAATCCACGTGATGACAGGTGCACAGTGTCTCCGTCGCGACGTCAAAACGAATTCCAAATACACTTCTGATCCTCACTTACACCAAATTCAGGAAAAAAGAACGACAAATCTCGTGCAAAATTACAACTGCCAATTCACAAATTCAAAAGTGCGTGTATACGTTGTACTAAAGAAAACAATCCCATCCTCCACGTAACAACGTAAACCGCACGACACGCAATCGACCGTAGAGACTAATAAAAAGACTTGTAAGATAATAGAAAAATGTCTACGGAACTCTTGGACGTTGTTGTCATTCAAGGATTCCAATATGTCAGGGCACAGCCAGTGCCGTGTCTGCTCGACGAATAAGACTAGAGTTTAAAAGCATGTGCGATGCGTCCTAAGGAAAAGCACGAGAGAGAGACTAGAGTAATAGAAAAGGGGGAAAATGGATAGAAAAAAATAATACTAGTCATCCCACTACTGTCTCTGATATAAGTAGGGCTAAGATGGTGGTGCGATTTTAAGAGGGTGCTGAGCGCAACACGTTCACCGATGAGTCCACGGGATGCGAACAGCTGATCGTACAATATATGTATGACGATGCGTTCCACACGAACGGATCGAGACAAGAAGACGTTGGCGATGACCCGAAATGATGACCCGTGCGACGACCCGATTGACGAGTCAACTTTAGAGCTCGTGAAGACCCGTGCGCCCGAACGGGGTGCTTCGATGTGCTCTTACTAGGAGCTACTACCTACTACTACCTTATACCTACTATACGGCAGAGTACGGTACCCGCTCTGGTACCCACGGTACCCACGTCGAAGCGGGAGTCGACCGAAATTCTGCCCGAGGGTACGCTCCACCACGTGGCTCTGGCCCCACCGGCATCCCCACTACTTATACCCGGGATACCACGTGAACGGACGCCCCTTCGTACGGCTTTTTATCGTCCGACCGATCCTTCCCGACGTTTACCGACAGCTCCCGACCCCCTGGCTTTACTACCCCTACCGACGCGACGTCGTTGATCGAAGACAAAACAGACAAGGAGTTAGCCTCACTCGTGTTCCGTACGTCAAGCGGAACGTGTGTTGATATTTTTGATGTTACGTGACACTCAGCACAATTATGAGCTTGTATACTGACATGTTGACTCTGGGATTATTGTTTTGTTTTTTATCCTAGAATCGTCGATGGGTCACGTTAACGGACATGTAAGTAAGCGTCCGTACGGCGAATGAACTCTGTTGGTATATGTATAGGATTAAATTTATTTCAAAAGTTTATTTACGCCGGGCCATCTCCGGTCCAGGGTTCATCCTCTTGGGGGGATATCATTCAGCTGGGATTTTATTTCATTTCCATTTGGACGCTACGTGGGAACGCGCCGGACATCGGTGTTAAATAACGTTAATGCAAGCTAACGGTTAAATACACACAAGCGACAACGTGTTTGGATAAAATGTTGCTGCGTGAGCCTATACATTCCCTCACCTGACTAGTCGGATGAATCGTAAAGCCCACGTTTACTTAAGGCAGGTGGGTTCGTGTCTTTTTCTAGCTACTTTTCAAGCCCACGGCAGCTACTTTACTCTTTTTTTTAATCACATACACACCCTTCACAGTCATTTGAAAATGTTTTTCGCGCGCGTTATCACGTTGAATTATAATTGTCGTAGACTCGTAGGTTACCTCAGGATCTCCTGATAACATATGTCTCGGATAGAAATTCTAGTACATGAGATATCGGACGTCGAATAGCGAATCGATGTGAACTGGTCCATAAATAGGGGGAGGACGTAAAAATTCATAGAACGAGGATAACGCTCGAAGGCTATTGCTGATTTGGCCCGTAGGCTTCCGTCGCTGCTCTGCCATCATGTTGTCATCAGTGGCAACAAGACTTTACTGGGGCAATTGGAACTAGTATGTCTGGTGTGAGTTTCTCGAATGAATTTTTCTAGTGTTTCTTTCCGGGCTCAGAGTATCACGTCCATTGGAATTAGCTGTGTAATAACGACGTCGATTATTATTATTATTTCTATCCTTTTACTCCGTGGGCTTTAATATTTTTTATCAACTTTCGATAATCGCTCTGCCTCCCGGCACTGTCCTCGAATCCTGCCTCCTCATAGGTTTCTCTAGTTCGTAGGTGGAAATCACGCTCCATGATTTTACGCATGAATTTAATTAATCATTTTCAATGCTCCTTTAATCAGTCACTTGTTATGTTAATGTATCTTCAGTTGCCTTAGACGCTTTTTCTTCAAAAATATTTGTCTTTTTCCAAAGGATACCTCACTCATACGCTTTCGTGACTGTTTCAAGGACTATTAGATGGCACTAAAAAATCATCAATCTCAACAGCAACCGATTCTTAACAATGTCATGACTTGGCTAATCATTGTCGAATTGAAATGGTAAGTAACAGTGCAATTTAAGATGGCGCTGCTTAACGGAAACATTTTTAAAATTCGATGCGACCAGAAAGTTTTCCAATTGGTTGTTGCATTAGTCATTAGCCAATTGGATACTTACTCAGATATTCGATCTGAAGTCATGTACCTGAGAACGGGATCGTTTCTAATTTGATATTCAAATCAAATTTGGTAAGAGGGCATCCAAAAATGGTTGGAACGAAATTAAAGCAATTACGCCACACCTTAGAAGATTGGGCCCCGCTAAGAGCCAGTCATTACCAATCATCGCATGCCCGGGCAATTCGAAGACGTCAGAGCAATCGAACACTAAAATCTTAATGAGTAATTAACGAACTTGGCTCAGTTCAAGAAAGACTGCCCCACTTTATGACCATTCAAATAAATCATTTCGTCCTTTTTGCTCCTAACGTTGGCACCTTCGACGTTGGTACCAACTGACAGCATCTCGAGATCTCAATCGGTTCGATGATTGTCTTAGAATTAATACAGCCGCAATTAAACCAGAAAAAAAATAAACACCTAGTTTTTCTTCGCTTCCTAGAATCATCGACGTCGTTTGAAATTAATTTGCTCCAGGAGTATACAAAAAATTCTAAAAGTCATTCTGACTCCACTTCAGTCCAGAATCATGAAATCAGTCAACGTCAACGATTCTCTTATGCATTTCGATTTGAAAATTATTCGCTAAATTTGAAATGTCAAATTTTCAAGAGAAATCATGCAAACCGACCCAAATACGTAATTTCTGGGGAATTTGAAAATCTATGACTTTCACATTATAATGACATGGTACAATTCAGCTGTCATTCAATGACTCTTGAACTGATCAATTACGCAGGTGCAAATAGTCCTTTAGATCCTAACAGTCGCCACTTAGACTCGTGTCAAACGTGCGATCTACGTGCACATACAGGATACAGGTTCCAGTGACGCTAAACGATGCTGCATCGCTACACACGGCTGCCTTTACCAGCGTCCATCATTCAGCGTTTGTTAGCCAAGAAAAAGAGAGAGAAAATATCAGCACTCGACTGCTTGCATTCTGAATGCATCCTTTCAGAGTTGCCAACCTCGAGGCAATATTCCTTGACTACACAGGGTATCCTAGAGAATCGATAACCAAATGATTATTCGACAGTCTAAAAGTATGATTGTTTATTGAGAAGAAAAAAATTGAATTTCAATCAATTAAAAAAAAAAACAGGTTTGACTTTTGGTATATACGGTTAATTATATCTCAACGATAAAGATTTAAAGGAACAAAAAGTAGCAACCAGCAATATTCATATTCTGATGACAACCCATGACTCGTTACGTGAAACACCCTGTACATACGAAGTTACCGCTATTAAAAGCCCTTGCCTGAAAATGTCAATATTAACATACAAGCCTGACGGCTCTTGGTAAAATAAAAGTGAAAGACGGAACGGCGCTCTTGCAAAGATAGTATAACAGGCGTCCGTTGCTCCTTTAGTCAAATCAGGTAAATTATTTATCCGGAATGTGGATACGGCACGATTTAATTAATTGACGATAACATAACAAGCAATTAATGGTCGAACGTTAAGATATCAAGCTGTGAATTACATAAGTGAGCCTGAAAATTAAATTTGCAATAGCAATTGGTAGATTGCAAATGAGTAGCATTAAATTCGCAAAAATAGCACAAAGATGCACGCACGATTTTAATCGGGTATTTTCGAGTCATCGATCGTCAAAAAAAAGTCACCATTATCGGTGCAAAAAAATCTTATTACCTGTTACTCGTCAAATTATATTAATTATATTAATTATTGTGGCCATGAATTTTTTTTTACATAGACCACGTTTTATAGTACTTTAAGTATATTGGCAAGATCATCCATTTTTTGTTGGCAAATTTATTTTTCCACCAAAATTTCTTCAGAGACCCGTTTTAACCGATCTGTATAAGTTGCATCGATCCACTGCCGTGCGCTAATACTTTTTTTCCTTGACAGGCAGCGCTGAAAGTTTATTCGATGCCCCCACGAAGATCGGCGCAGCACGATGCAGGAAGCGGCACCTCTGTCCCTCACAGTCGTAAATTCGCCGCGCGCCAGGCAAACGCTAATAACGGAACGCGCATTGAATACCGTAAACAAAATACTCTTAACAATCGGTTTCGAGCGAGGCCAGATACATTTTTAGTGCATTACCCCGTGACGTGCACATTCGAAAATGATTTGGCACGCATCGTAATCCGTACCGTACTCCAAAATGCATAATAAAAAAAAAAAAAAAAAAAAAAAAACATATAGCGTACGAAAATTTGCATTCGCACGCATTCTGCATGCTGGTCATAACCATTGTACTTCGGCGCAGCGTACCTGCGCATACGCTAAAAATTTCACCCGGTAAACAAAACCAAATAACAAAAATTGTAGAAAGCTGAAAGCGGTAAACAAAAAAATTCATGACTCATTTTTAAGTAATATCGAATCCAATTTTTTTATTTTTCTTCCCATATCCCCCGGGCAATTCGCAGCATCCGATCAGCGCCGGAGCGTACGAATAAAAAATTTATACAATCTGTCAAATACCTGTTACTACATCTTTAACACTAGCGCTCGCGTGACTCCACGCACAGTGCAAAGCTTCCGCATGATTCTATGTAATCCAATGCCTCGTTAGCTTTATCATTAAGATACACACGTATATAGATATACATATCTACAGTAGGGGCGGGGGGTGGGGGTGGCGTGGCATTTAATTCCGACTTAATTCGCTCGACGATTACCATGGAATTTGCAAGTCTGCTAATCGATCGATTAATTCCAACAATCTCAGGTAGAACGCAGCATCCGAGCTACACGTTGCATCGTGTGCAAAATAGTTTAAAGCACACGTAAAACCATCAGTGCTTATACAGTATCACCAAAAACGAAGACAGATAGATTCTCTCCAGCCTCCATTTTTTTTTATCTCCACTTTTTATTTCTCTGCTCCCCAGTCAAGATTGATCGGAATACGATTGAGAGCATAGGGATAGAATGAAGAAGCTTTCGAACTTTGTCCTTTCGATAGCACTGTCTAAATGGGTGGACCTTTCCTACTGACCTTTCCTACTCTGACTGCCAGTAGGTGCTACTGTTGCTCAATAATATTCCAATCATATATATATATATATACAAGATACTAGTGCTACTCATTGAACCGGCAGTTAGTAGTAACAAAGAAGTTCGTCCGAGAAAGTCTCGAGAAAAAGATAATAGAAGCATCTTGAGAGCGAGGATCGCGAAGGCCCACGGTAAAAACTGAACTTCGATCGTGATCCGTGTGGCCAACTTTTCAAACCAGTTTCTGCGTCTCGACGCTCGAATACAGTCGTAAGAATCACTTTTGCTCTTTTTCGGAGCTATACAGGTTCCACCTGCTTCCTCGTCCGCGGCGCACACGAAATCCCTACCAGTTTCTTACATTCATAACGACAGTTTTCCTGCATCGTCCCTGAATCTGATATCGTCCGAAGTGATCACCATACGACGGTCGATCATAACCTAAGACGAAACAAAAAAGGAACAATCGTGGCCCCGGTAACAAGACATGAACATGCGACATATTCCTTATCGAATCTAAACTCCAAAATTCGAATTAACCTCAATGAGGTCATCCTCAATAAAAATTGTTGAAATCAGGTAAAATCCCTAAGATTTCCCAGTGCCGTTAAACACGTTAAAAACATTTAATTCTTGTAAACATTATTTTTCAGTTAGGCTCCTCGTTACATAGTAAAGTTTTCTATATAAACCATCTGTGTATGTATATGTATATATATAGCGTATACAGAAACTTATCGGCGAATTTGCAGTACACAGAGGGTGGCGAGAAGGCGTAACCTCAAGAGACGATATAACTTCTATACCTATATACACGGTATATAATACACGTATATATGACGTATACATATATATACACATATGTGAATAAAAGACGCGTGTAAGAAACGCCCGGATGAATATAGTGGGAGAGGGAAGTCGCTAAACGGCATTCCAGTCGGTCCATCGGTACAGCGCCGCCCAACGGTAACCAACGCACTACACCCTAACCTCACTTTCTTGTAGCTTACCGTAACTTAATTGTATTTAAGTTATAATTTAATTAAGTTTAAGTATATATATATCATATATACTTTAAGTATATATATATTAATAGGATAAAGGCAGTATCGCAATTGCGCGGTTTACGCGACATAAATACGTATACGACCTGGATATTGTGCACTTGAGAAATTCTATATATTTCTTAATTGGAATCGGAATAAGATATATATATATATATCCTGATCCTGATCCGACGTTATACGTATACATATATCGTAAGGCGTGTTTCGCAACAATTTTCTCAAGACACTCACGACTCATATGTGCGTATGTAATATTATTAATATGTATACCTAATGCCGAATATATATAGACACTATCGATATTTTGTTCATGATAATCGATACTCTATAATCGAATACGTCGATTCATGATCAGAATGAACGTTCGATCGCTCGATACTGATAGCTATGATATTCAGGCTCGATTTTTGATTCCGTCGTATGTGACGAATCGTATGTAATTTTCATCAAACTCACGTGAGAGAATCGAGACGAGACGAGCTAACGGGACCAACTTTGATGCTTTAAACTATACATATATATACGGCATTATGTATACTGGGATATATATATACATAGACACGTTAGAACGTGCAGGCCTCTTGGACACCTGTACATATGTGAAATCATATGTGATGCTGCGATTCCTCCTAAGAGATCTTTCACCTCTCTACTGTCTGTTTTATACACTAGCTTATGTATTTCATACGGATTGCGAATCTGCCTTCTAGCTATGCAAATATACATGGCTGTTATGTTTTCCTTTCGATTAAATCAAATGTGATATTTATTGCACACGAATCGAATGGACTTATCGATTTGTAGGATAACTAATTGATATCGATTTTGAAAGAAAAACGTTTATTTTTATTTTATTTTTTTCTTCAGTGCTACGTCTAAGGCAACAGAATCCAGAGAAAGAATTCGCGGATGATATTACGGGATGACGGTCGAGAAATCCATGATTTCCGTGAAGCCATTAAGACACGATATATATACATATCAGATATCAATTTATTATCGAAAGCCTACGTTACGTTTATGTGCATAATAACCATTAGGGTATTAATAAAATCCATTGCGGCATCGAGTTACTGCCTGTTTACTGCCATAGTAAGAATCATAGGAACAGTCGTAGATCACTTGCCGTTATACATGACGGACAGACGTATAAAATATAGGGCCATCGCCATTTCTATTTTTTTTTTGTTTCCTTATTTTTTTCTGAGACGTTGAAACGAATTTGATAAAGAACTGATAAGGTTATCGAGACCCGGAATGACGGTATGAGAAAAGTCGATTTTTCGTTTCACAATAAAAGTACACTATAAAATGATGGCAATTAAAAAAAAAAAAGATAAGATATTTAATTAATAGCAATTGTATTATGCAAGTGATTTCAGAGTGGAATCTCGAACGCGTTACAGTATCTTAAAATGTATTTTTACAACGTTCCGATAAGGCTTTCTTGTACTCGATGATAACAATTACAAAGAATGATTAGAAGTCACGGAGCTACTGGCAATACGTAATGAGATAATCTCAGGGATTCTTGTTTTATATGTTACAGTCAATTAATGAAATCTCTTATCCGATCGCGATTCATACCAGATACCGTAACTGAGTCTGGCCTAGTATATCGAGCCGCTAATATGTTTCACTATATGTCTATACGTGTCCAGGTACTGTATCTATACAGGTATAGTAGTATCTATATAAAATAATTGAGCCAGTATTTAAGTGAGATAATTTTATTCGCAGCATCTCTTATCTGTCCCATTTAAATTTACCAGAACGGTTCTCATCGCCGATATAATTTTGATTATCGAAAATCAGGTGGTTTGTGAATTGAAAAAAAAAATGTATGGTCGCCAATATATATATTTTCATCTCTCTCTTTCCTCCAAGGAAATTCACGTATATTCTCACACGCATACAGATCCACGATTATTAGGACACGTTAATAACGACGATAGCTTCGATCAATTCGGGCCGCTCC
This sequence comes from Hartigia nigra, assembly GCA_031001745.1. Lineage (NCBI taxonomy): Eukaryota > Metazoa > Arthropoda > Insecta > Hymenoptera > Cephidae > Hartigia > Hartigia nigra. The sequence continues at coordinate 59,128 of JARPRG010000530.1, forward strand.
AATAGTGGCCCTCTTAAAATTCCTCTATACCGATCAATCGTAGTATTTCTGTAGCGCTTTATATATAGCAGTGACATAATTAAAAAAAAAAAAAAGATAAAAAAAAAGATCTTTGCCATAGACAATTATTCCACGGTACACGTCATCAAATATATGGACTATATATAAATTCTTATGACTACGATTACATTTACGTGATACGTATTAAAAAAAAAAAAAACGCGAATAATTCCCGTTTATACGGAATCCTTAATGTTTTGTGTACGATAACGATCCCACCCCCTCCCTAGTGCTGTAATTAAAAAAAAAACCTAATTTCACCTAATTAATTGATTAGCAATAAGCACCTGGCTAATTAAAGAGACTTAACGATGCTTTATAAATTACCATATAATTCCATGTTACGTAAAGTTACTCCTAAGGGATATTAATTGGTGTATTCTTTTGTTTTTTGTCTACTTCCATACTGATAACACTACAGATAAGAGCATAGGTACGCTGTAGA
>JARPRG010000530.1:61833-80315 GCA_031001745.1 Hartigia nigra
ATCGATCGATCGATCGATCGATTTTCCTATCGAATCCGGATTGTTGAGACGTAACCCAACCTAACCTCACTTCTATGCCTACTGGCTGACTATCTGAATCGGTAACAGGGTCCACGCCCTATCACACATACCGGCGGCAATATTGAAACGCTCTCTATGTACACTGTGCTACAGGCTCATGCATAAATACATGTAGCAAAATATACATAACAGCCGACGGGTATAGGTCGACATGTGCAGGTGCCTTCAAGGCTCACACGAACGCATAAATTTAACTGCAAGAATGCATCCTGGGATTAAAAAAATTTGTTTTTTTTTTTTCTTCAGCCACTTCCGGACAAAATTTTATTAAGGAGCGTCGTCTCTCTGGGTCGTATTGATTGATTGGGAGTTGACAATTTTTTTTTTCTTTTTTAATTTTGATCAGCCTGTTACTTCAGATACGTGGCTGGTAGTTTGCTGCACTTTCGCAATGTTTAAGGATGTAATCGACCATGAGGAATACGAAAACAGGAACGGTCATTGTCGCCTGTTAAGCGCTACTTGAATGGAAACGAGAAATGCTCAATGCCATAAAGATAATGGCCAATAATAAGTTACTAAGTAAGTGAAATCTACGTATTATCACTGCTAGAAAGTTGTACTAAGAATGAGCCTAAGCCATCCTGGTGAAACTACCTTTGATTCTGTTATCTATCGTTTGGATCTGCCCGTGTCATTAAGTCTAGCGTCTTAATTGCAGCTATCGTTACTTCATGGAAAATGTGAAAAGGCATTTTGAAATTGAAAAATTTCAAAATATATTCCCGGAATCTTGCGGCTGGAATGTTTGGACACTGGGGTGGCGAGTATACAGGGTTATTCACGAAAAACGTACCGGCCGAAGTTGGAAGCGAATGAATCGATTTCGTACATTTAGACAGTGTAACTTGGTTAAAGAAACGAAAAAATACGCAGCTCATGATAATAATTTTATTACAATTTCATTTTTTTTTTTTCAATAACGCCACACTTCCATTGATAGAATTACTCGTTTGCAGCCAACTTCAGTAGATACGTTCTTCGTGAATAACCCCGTATGTATGATATTAATGTATTACAAAAACCCGAGGCTTATCTTTGTCATTAATTTTACGATCGCCACGGACTTTTATCGGACTTTATTACGACACACAATTACTGGGCGATAATGAAAAACAAAATTCTTTTTTTGTTTTGTTTTTTTTTTTTGGAAAATAATTAAAATCAAAATAATTTCATACCTGACTGTATAATACAGATACCTATGACATTTACCATAGTACGTGCCAGGCCGAGTAGAACTCGGAGTATTATAATTAAATAATTAACCGACGAAACATTAATTACAATACATCCATAAGCATGATTCAAAGCCAGTCTATAATTCAGAGTAAATATCAATGCTATTAATTAGTCGAAATCCGATAAATACATAAAAGGGAAGATGTACCGTTTTATTGATAGTTAACCAGAGAGGGTTGATCGGGTTGATCCTGTCTCCTACCCAAAAGGAAATACGAACTTTAATGCCTGGAATCGTCAACAGTTGATAACTCAAAAAAAAATCCCCCAAAAAAATCTAAAAAAAACCAGCATCTTCCATTGGGTCCGCGTATCGAAAGTCAAGTCCCGGACCTCTTTTATTCCCGGCGCTCATTATACTTTTATTGTCCCGAACCGTCGTCAGGTCCATGTCCACTTTTTGACGGCTGGGTTAAAAGGTGTAATTTAGGACCGGGAAACTTTGTAATTACCATGTAAATTGAGCCAAAGCTATTAAGCCTCGGTGGCTCTTCCTCTTATTCCCCTTGATTCTTTTTTTTTTCTTTTCTTTATCTCATGTTTCTCGTTAACGTTACCGCAAACGACGTACGCATTTAAGCCACTACCTATACTGCCAGGACTACTTGGCTTTATTCGATTTTCATATAGCGTCGATAAGCATTCGTGCCAGCGAAATTTTTTTTCTTTTTTAATTCGCTACTTGACAACATACCTGTTGGTGATCCGTGGGTATATATATATATACACACACGCAATGGAGTTACAACAAAGCCAAAGTAAAACTCGAAATAATAAAATAGCCTCCGCGTTCATAATATCCCGTCGCCGAGAGTAGCAAGAAACGCACGAAGGCTGTAAAAGCTTTTACGGCATTATTACGTTTATTAGCATACTGTACAGCGCTACGACGTTATGCAGGCATGCCTGTATGCCTCCATCGAGCAAAGTAATGTTTAGCAAATATTCCTAACTGCAATTGCCGCTGAAGTTATTGCGAGCGACGAAAGAAAGCCACGGCCTATACAAACGACGCCCTCGACCAAATCGAAAGCTGCTATTTAGACGCCAGGCGTCTTCGAGCGTAGTAGAGTAAAAAAAGAAGAAAAAAAAATCGTTAAATTATTTTGCCCGTTTACGTTTATACCTTCATTTTTTGTTGGTCCTCTCGTCTCAAAAATAAAAAAAATTCTATACCCCTGCTGATGCATTCTGCAGTCTTCCGATGCATCGCAAGAAAATGCACTGCAGTAAGCCAAAGAACCAAGGATAAAAGTTTACGTGAAAACTTGCCGAGTCCAGTAGGCATATATTATCGCTGCGTTGAAAAGGCATGCATCGTAGGTGAGTAGCTGTACTTAAGGTACAAATAAATAAGCGAATGGCCGCATAATAAAATCAATGTAAGTCAGCCGATTGTATCACACCTCCGGCAATAAGCAGGTCGCGCATGTTTAAATGGTGACTAGAGTGTCTCTGGAAGTCTGCATGGAGTAGAACTCGTATGTGTATATATATATATTTGAGGAATATAATAATATATAATACTATGGCAAAAGCGCATATTATATAGAAATAAAAATATACGCCGTACCTATCTATCCGTTTATTGAATCCACCTAGGTCGCCACTACGTAGAAATACCGGTTGCACTTGCGTGTCTAGTCACATGTGAACATAAATATATGTATATATACATACTGTGTATATAAGCACGTTTGTGCATTTTGGATCATAGATACGTGTACGTGAGTGAACCTGATTTAATCCAGATTATTATTAACTCGTATAAGAATCTGAAGGATACAATGATAGCCAGTAGCTTAATTGTAATTAAAATAAATTCACAGGTTCATATATTATTTTAATCATGCGAAGAGATTAGTTGGCAAATTATATTTTTATGCTTGTCTCACTCCGATTCATTGGATTAGGTCATGCGTAAATAGATACTGATAGGAACAGGGTGTTCTTATCGTATAAAATTGAGCGCGATAAAAGTATATGGCAGAGACTGTATAAGAAGATATTAAATCACACGAAAGATCGTTTCTCTTGTATACAGCATCCTTGTACTGGCAAGTATTAAGATTCGCTACTGCTGATCTTCCTCTATTGGCAAGAAATAGGTTTCATTAGGTATACCTCGTGGATTAATTACAAGCAGGATGCAATCGGTGGTACTTGCATATTGCAGTTTGGAAAAAAAGAAATACATGACCGATGCATAAATGCAGGTAGATGCATTTACGCGTTAACGTCTAGCTGTCAATAAAATTTTTGATGGCTCCTTGACATCCGGTTTTCTTTTTGTTTTCTTCTTTCCTCAATCACTTTTTATAGGTGATCCTGCCAATCGATATCGATCACCTCATCAATACACGATTGTTTGTTGCTTTTACGCGAACTATTTTTCAGGTAAAGATCCATAGATACGCTGTGTAACTATGGATCAACGATCGTATACGAATCTTATTGTAATCGATATCGATCATTATGGTCAGCGTGAATTTGACTTAATTATTATAGAGAAAGATCAAATCCAAGAATTGCTCTTGTGACAGATCTGAGAATCATCCTGTAAGAATGCCGATTGCTGCTGTTGCACTTTGGAATGCTCGAGCGTATAAAAAGCAAATGGCCGCTCGGTTTAAGGACACCTGATTCCGTACGAGTATTACAGTAATATAATGTTGATCTAACGATCTACATTTATACGAGGCATAGATCGTATTATCAATGTAGCCCATACGTATAAAATATCTAGGAATGAAATTGTTGAGAAAACAAAATTTCAAAATAAAATGTTAATTAAAATATCTTCAGCCTCAAGACATTCCAATATTAAAGTCGTCTCTATCGATTGCATTGTATCTTATTCTATAGTTTTCTTTTCTTTCCTTCGAATTCCTACAATGAGAACGCGTCTTTAGGTTACAAAGAATTCTGAATGAAACCATACGAGAAAAAGTCTTTCCTCTACGTTCACTATCATCGCTGTCTACTCTCATTGTCAGCTTACCACCTTCTCTCTTACTCTTACTCTTTCACTACCAATAACTAACTGCTATACAACCACGACTGGTGCCCCGTTACTATATAGAAGAAGTATATAGTAGATAGCCAGGCAGTCAGGTAGACAAGTATAGGCAGGTATAAGCAGCCGTGATGCACGCGTGGGCAAACACAAAGCGCCTCCAGGTGTGACCGTGAGTCAAAGCTCGTGACACCCTGAGGGTGACTAGGAAACCCTCGTGGTCGAGGAGAGACGAACGCAAAGAAGATATCGGAACATGGTCCATGAGACGAAAGATGGCCCGAGGCAAGAAGTGTCTCCTCTCATCCTCATATTCGAAGGAGTCAATAGTGACAAAAAAGTAGACGTATTAAATTCTTTAAAAAAAACCATTTAGCAACGGTTAAAACGTATCTCTTATAGGGTTTTATTAGTCCCTAGAACCAGAGTTAAAAGATATGACGATTATATAATATTTCTCTAGAATAGACAGCCAGGTAGGAAATGATAGGAAAAAAAAAAAGAAAACTTACATCTTCACCATCCTCGTGCATACCGTCATCAGCATTTTCCTCCAGTACGAATCCTACATCGTTATTATTACTTGCAAGGGACGGCAACTTCCTGGGGCTAAGTTCATCCCCGTCCGTGTTCCTCTTCCTTTTTCCATCCCTTGGATCATTTAACCGCGACTCATGCTCATCTAGCATATCAGTAACCATGAGTTCCGATTCGACGCTCGTCGGGGACGCGACCTCGTCCAACGGCGACATCGTGGTCCTGTCCGTCTCGGCGCTCTCAAGCACCGACATCGCGCCTCTCTGACGCTTCACGACCTCGAGTGACGTCTTCCAGACGTGGGATACTGTTTATGCTGTTTATTAATTAATATGGATTCACCTAGACTGACGTTTGCCTCTTTGAATCAGTTTGGTGCTCAAGGCGCATTTCTTCTCTAGCATTGGAATCACCAGGCATGTTGACAATACGACGTACTTCCTCCATCAGCGACGCCTGGCCTTCTACGTAGGCGTCCTGGGCTTTTCATGGCGCTTCTCATGGGAGGCGAACGATCGGCAGTTTCAACGACTCGTGGTGCGTGTCTTAAGTAAGGTAAGGTAAGGTAAGTTTGCGGCAAGGAGAAGCGTGTAGTGAGAACAGAAGTAGGGAGACAGATCGGAACGAGTTGAGACGGGATGAGACGGAGAGAGCCGAAGAGAACCGAAGCGGGGGCGACGCAAGGCGACGAGACGCAAACCTGTCTCACTGGTCGGTCCAGCAGTCACGTGGTCCGTCGGTGGGTTAGCTGGCTACCGTTCTCAATGCCGATCCAAGCTGATTTCACTGAGTAGAATCGATGCTATATCGACGTCCGTTATCATCTATGATTGTGGACAATATAAAATCTGGAATTTTTATTTTTCTTGTGCTTTTAAAATTGTCACGACGTCACGCATCTGTTCCCGTGATACATTACAGAGTTCACTTTGGATAACAAGGCGAGTATCTCCACGCTCTCTTAAAATGTCTTGACGTCCAGTTCCAGGTAAACACGTGTCAAAGGTCAGGCAATTAATAATTGAAACGTTATTAATGGCAGAACCTTGAAAGAAAAGGTTAGTCCAGACCTCTTTCACGCGATAAATGTACCTGACTCGTTACGAAATGACGTTATTAAATCCTGTCAGACTTCACGCAGAGATGAACGTGGCATTTCTCACAGACTCCTTTGAACTTCAAGTATCAATACCTAGAGTGGTACGTATCTAGGACGATGATTCTTGGTCAGGACTACCTCCTCGGCTACGACCTCGTCCCCGTTCCGCCGTATTCCGGCTGTCGAACGTCAACGACGACATCCTACGACCGGACGTCGTCGTATCCAATAAAACAATATCAGTCGTTGTAGCAGTTCAACACACTGGCTTAATATCGCTCAATATTTTCACTCCGTATATCGTAAAATCGTTCCAGCACTTCCTCGATAACATTCGCTCCCTCAGTTACTCCATACGATCCTCAAAGTTTTTATCTCGTCGTCTATCACTAATCTTGTAATCTTGTCACTTTTCAACTTCTCGTAAAACTCTTATCAATGTCTCTGTCGTCATCTGGCTTGGTCACGTGGTCGCCCGGTCACGTGTTAACGTTTCGGAAAAGTCCCGGGAAAAGTACGTTGACGCGCACGCGTATTGGCTCGCGTTATATTCAGACAGTCAAGATAGATACCGCCTTGACGCGCGCGCCCCTCGAGAATGGCCTAGAGGCGAAAAGAGGAAAGGAGCCGTATGGCGCCGCCCGCGGCAGGAAGGGGCAAAACTCCCTACGTCGAGCAAGTGCTGTGACTGCTACGCTGTCTGCTGACCACCACCACCTTCCCAACCACCTCCAGCATCTTCCAAGTCTACCTCTACTACCTCTACCTTGGACCCTGGGTACCACTACCATCGCCATCTTCGACGCCACCACCACCACCACCTGTCTCATGTTAATGCGTCTCCTCTCTTTTCCTGAATACCCCTCCCACTGCTTCCCAATATTCCCAGCATCTTCGTACGATTGTACCTACGTACGATCTATACCTGTAACTTTTACATCTTCACAACGCCCGTCTGTCCTTGTTTCGCCGATTGCTTTTCTTACCTCCATGCTCATCTACCTTCTTTATCAAGCTTCGCTATGCTTATGATACTCAGGATACCTTTGGAGCACACGAGTCTCTATACTGATTCCGTGTATGTAGTACACTCGCCCACCTGGATTAACCTTCTCTTATGTTACTCCTGGGAGCAGGCAGCATCCTCATCTTTTATTCTTATTCTTTACTCTCTCTCTCTCTCTCTCTCTCACGACGGTGTTTACTATTTTATTCTAGTTTATGGTATTTCTCTACGTCACTCTTTCTCACGTGTCTTTATCTCATACTGTGATACAGTTGTAAGGTTGGTGGCTGTATGTTACTCTTCTTATACAGATAGCATGTGCCGTTTATATGGAGTTCAGAATGAACCAGCAAGGTGTGAATCCACTTTTTCTATATACTTCTGTCTTCGAGTATATTGCGTTATAATTGGTACCAAATGGATTCTTCTTGGAAATAGATTGTCGATGGTCGGCTGGCGAAAGGTCGATCTTCTCTTGGGCCAGGCAGTCAGTTAGAATCCTCGAAAATTGCTGGTCAACCTTCGTTACTCTCAGAGATCCTTTCTATGAATTTCTCGATGTCTGTCAATATTAATGTAAATAAAATTTGTATACAACCAGTTATATTTCATTGAGTAAAGTAATCGAGGAAAAAAATCATTTTTAAATAATACCAAAAATGTTAGCACGATCAATACACAGATCGTATTGCAACATTGAATATGATTGAAAATCAATCTCCTAACCGCCACGAATCAGCAACGCGGTTTATACTCTTCGAGATATGTGCCACGTTAGAGAGAAAAAAAAAAGAATGAGGAGAAATAACAAGGAATGCTGAGTTGTATCAAAGATGGCGTATGCTTCGCAAAGGAATCAATGAAGAACCTTGACGAGGATGTAGCATTGCTGCCAACCAAAATGACTGTACGCACGCTATCAATTCTTGTATGAACATCCTAACTGGTTTATCCGTTTAAGATAAATCTGAAATTATAAGAAAACAAAAAATAATAAAAAAAAAAATGCACCTATCTACTACAGCCAACGGCATATCATGCCAGTACCCTCCCTAAGAACCCATGTAGTTTCGAGAACTAGGAATGCTACTTCGCACTAGAATAAAAAAGAAATGTCCCTTAATGGGGTTCCTTAATAGGATCATTCCTATTAGACTATCCAAGGTGTATCATTAAAAGGATCATTATATATATATACATATAAGTTGAATGACTATAGGAAGTCGCTTGTTCGCTCTCGTACTGAGCAAACGTTACACGCACTGGCTTAACTGTATCCAGGTCCTAATATGGATCCGGTGTTGTTACGGATGTCTTACGGGAGCCAGGTTATCATCCGATCGCTTGGGTATTGGATTTAATGGTGGCGCGGGTCAACAGGGCAAAAACTTGTCAAGTCGAAAACCGATTGAATGCTGTTGGGCGTGATAGATCGAGACGTCGTGCTGCCCGGTATCGACAGTGACTTCCTGAATCGAGACTGCAGAAGAGTGAGGGAAAAGAAGAGGCCAGTTGAGATACGATATATGTTATATCTACAATATACGGTACAATATGGACAGGCGTACCACTATAATATTCCACAATAAGTATATAGGTACATACCTGGATACACACTGTATGTATATACTATAGGAAAAGGAAGTTTGCTCGCGTGAGGTTTCGATCCTATCTAGAAATCTCCAGTGCACCTTGCCACGCGTCGCTATAAGGTTTTACAAATTATTCTGCACGGTTGGTACAAGTGAATAAATCTTACCGAGGCAAATGCGAGTTGGGAATATAGACGGTGGTAGATATATGCACAGAGTCTATTTGAATTTGCGTACTGATTGTAAAGATACGTAAGTGAGGTTAGTACATATATATATATATATATGGACACACTGTGGTGGCTATTTTATATAGTACGGATAGATACAGTACACTTTGTAAGGTTGGTACTCTTTGTACGATCTTTAAGAATAGGTAGGTACATACGTCTCGTACGGAATTAGCTGTCAGAGCAGAAACATTCCTCCATACGTTAACCCAAATACGTTCAGACGCAAGATACGTAGGCGACCGGCTCTCGTTAAGAAAGAATGCAGCGCCCCGGAAAAACCAGTGGTCGAACTAAGAACTAACTTATAAGTCCCAGCAGAGCGATCTATTGTCGATCAGTGTCACTAGATCTTTTTTAATAGCAAACACTGAGTTATACAATTACGTCGTTAGGGATTGACGATTTTATGAATTTAACCAGTAGTGAATGAACCGCTACAAGTCAAATCTCTTAATATCTATAGTGAACCCTCAAACAGTTACCAGAACATCCATTCATTGCTTCTTCTACTCGCATACCAAAGGGAGATCGTTTACTTTTTAAGTTAAGCTTAGAACACTACAGACTCTTTTCCAGAGTGAAAATAGAGCTACGAGAAGAGTATTGAAAGAATGAGAAAAACGACGAATCTGCTTTTAGCTTTCTACGAGGGTAGCGAAACAGAGAGAGAGAGAGAGAGAGAAAGAAAAAGCGCAGTAGGTTATCTGACAAAGTACGGATATGCTAGGGTGGTTAGGTTTTTTTTTCAGATTAACGGTCCCTCGATAATATCCTTTATAGAATGGCAAACGGCTTTGACATTCCCGGGAGAAATCTTTGAACATATTTTCACGTCTATTCTGAAGCGTCTCTGCCGGATGTAGATAGGGAGGACTACGCCGATGCCAACGCTCTCCACCCATCGAATATATGCCCACATATGCAACCGTCGTACAATATCCTTGATGGCCAAAGCCATCTAACCTAAGCGATATGGACGAACCTTCAAGTGAGCTTAAAATATATTGCTAAATATTCTCCAAGTTTTCACGTACGTCAATTTTTGTCCTAATTCTAATCTTGTATAACAAATTTATCGTACTGTACGTGATATGATTACACAATGTTATAAGTGCAAAATAAATGAAAAGTAATATACAAGATTTTACGTAAAAGCATTAGAAGTTAGAACGCCACGATCACGTCAACTGCTCTACCATTTCAATTACGATCATTGATTCTGTAACCAATAATAATCATACATAGGGCGTGGCTTGACATGATTTCTTATTATTTTAATGAAACTCGTCAATGCCTGATTAGGCAGCCATGCGATTTTCACGATCGTTATCCTTTTTTTTTTTCTCAACAATTCTCATTCTCTTGTCATAAAGCCTTAATAAATAACTCAATACCACATTTTTCCTTGTCGTACCTCATATATATTCCATTTTGAAGAATACAAAAGTAAATGAGAAAAATGGTTTAGAAATAAATTGAAAATTACAGACAAACTAACTGCACTTGAATTCTAATGGCAGGATAGATGCATCGCACCCATTATTCATACTTCATTAGAGATCAAGAAACGTGCTGTATGCTCAATGCAATTATACTCAAGTACTCATTAGTCAGACAGGTTAGAGTAACTGATGGTACATTAGAAATCTTCATCCACGTATAGCACGACTAGTCCAGTAATTAGTTGCTAAGTCAGAGCGATTAGGTGATAATGAGTAGCAGGATGCATTTACCAATTTGTTCACAGATTTTGTATCTCCAAAGTGCAAGTGGTAACTCCATGATATTATTTACACGAGCATCAGTTGGCAGCGAGGGGGGCTTGCTAAGATGAAAATAAATTATGCAAGCATGGTACTGGACCATTAGGCCACATAGCATCCTCCAATGTCTCAGCGGAGGTTAGCAGCGGTTTTGTGGTCAACAAATGGTATCTTCGACCACACGATATCATATTCATCTTACGACCTACGTATGTATCAGCAGTACAAAATACTCGTTATATGGACCACTCTCTTTGGCATAGTAATCAGTTGAATTTTTTGTCCCCCCCTCCCCCTCCCCCTCCCCCCCTGAAACTTTATCCAAAACTTTATCCTGGAACAAGTGTGTAAATTTATGTCTGAATATTTTTTATTGTCCGTGTTATAGATAATTGAATGACACGAAACTTCAATTTCTACAGGTATAGAAATTCGATGGATAACGTCAGACAATGAGATGAATAATGATAAAAATTCAGCAAGAATCACAAGGACGTTTACGTACATTGTCTTGTTAATAATCCGTATCGAGGTTAATTTCAACAGGTAAGGATGTCGCCCGACTATTATTCCCTGCAGGTTTGACGATATTGCACGAGTATCGATTGGATATGGATTTTACGGCGATACCGATGCAATTCGTTATAAGGGACAAAAGAGTGCCGATCAAGGAGGACGTTACCGTCACGTATTAAATATCGATACACGGATGCTGGAGAGCAGGTACAAAATCCAGCATGAGCAATAAAGATCGGATGCAGTAGCTTTCGACACGCTCCAATTCGCGCAGCCAACGAAAGTGAATACTTAACAGTAACACAAGTCACCGGACTTGCACAACAAAACGCGTTTTGATATCCCGAACGAGAGCCGTCACGCTCAATAGAAAATCCCAGAGTTCCTCCTGAGGACACTTTCATTTTCACTATAATATCTTCAAGATTCTTCCTATTCAAATTACCAGACACTCGTCCACTGATCTCTGTAAAACCAATCTGTGCCCGATATGGGTCCAGACACACGAGATTAGATCCAATTACAGAGTCAAGAAGGACGGAACCAATTTTCTTGAAATTTTGAAGAAAATCACAAAGATTTAATCATTTGGTCCATCATGATCACAGAAATTATTCAGTTTCTTACATCTTTCTTTTTTTACTCTCTCTCTCTCTTACTCTACCTATGTATATCTATATGGTTATCTTGCTTCTTCAGCATCACCGGTCCTCCCTTGCTCGCTCCCTACTCCAGGATTCTGTCTTGCTCACGCTGACTCCTTTGGTCCAACCCAGCATCAGGTCAACGCCCCAGTGACCAGCGCACCTTGTCCGTTCATTCCCTCGGTGTGTCCGTCCGTTCCGGCGTTCATGTGTTCCTACGTTCCATGGAATTTATTCAGTCGACACGCGTCGTACATATATTCACCTACTCATCCCATGAACCACGCATTGATGCCTGAACTTGACTCTTTGAGGTTTTAAGTACTGACGGTAACTATATCTACCAATGACTATTAATCCCAGTACTGTATGCTTAGACCCACCTGACAACCTACCAACCCAAAAACTATTTCCCCGTATATCTATATATAATTATCTAGATAATATTTTAACCATCTCACCCATCTACATTGTACTGGTTCATCATACATGGGTCAGGATTGCTATCCAAATCATTTATCGACGGGTTTAAACTTCCCTGCTAAATTCCCATCCGGATCGATTCGACTGGAATTTCATTTCTATACAAGCTCACGGATTCTATATATATATATATGTATAATACATATAAGCATAAGAGTGAGGAATCTGTATGAGGCGTCGTTATACAGCATCTGGCGATGCGGGTCGAGTTCGTGGAGTTTATTCGAGTAGGCGTAAGTAGGTATTACGTAAAATGAATTGGAAGTCTTTGAATCCGGTCCTAGACTCTCCACGGTCTCATCTATCCTTCCCGTATGTAATTCCTGTCCAAATTCGAAGAATCTCCATATAGGTTTGCACGTGCGAGACAGTAAAAAAATTAAAAAAAAAAAATAGAAAGCACATGCTCCTCTCTGAGTCAATGTCATAAGGTGTCAGGTGCATTGACTTTCTCCAAAAACTTGCAAATGAAAAAAGGAATTTCTTTTTTAAGTGTCTTCGGGATTAACATTAAAGGTTATTGACTGAGACAGAAAGTACCGTCGACACAACAGATCGGACTCGCACGAGCTGAGCACCATTACCGATTTCGAATTTTTCATTCCATCCAATTTTCTGATGCCTATCGAGACCATAGAGACAGAAAGAGAGAGAGGGGGAGATCATAAAATCGGTATACAACTCGCAGACGACGTCGATTCTTACAATTCCATCCTAAGAGACAGAACGTGTCCGTAACAATCATAAAATTTGTATAGCATGTACTATGCATATCTATATGGTATATATATACAGTAGACATATATAGCATACCTAAACACGAGCCTGCCAATCCGGTCACGTAAATAAGAAAGATTTACCGAACATTACCGACCGAACCGAGCAGTGTCCCTGGCAATGATACCTCGACGCAGTAATTACGCGGCCGATCGTGCTCGACTCTCCCCTATTCTCAGAGGTTTTAATTTCGTCGGTATGCCGCTGTGCTCCCCTTTCACGGCACAGAGGATATAGCGCATCTCATACACAGGGCTATTCAGGCCAAAGGGCATCACCTGAAGTTAGCCCCAGTCCATTCGATTGCCATGATATAAACAACTTCAGTCGATACGTTTTGTACCGAATAACCCTGTATAGAGTATTGTGAAAGGGTGAAGAGACACCCTTCACATTCTGAACGATGATTGCGTCATATGGATTCGGAATCGGCCATGTTCCTTTCCTACTTGGTATTGGCTCCGATAGAGGCGCTGCCGTTCTTCTTTTACGCTATAACCATTATTATCACTGTTATCATCTATCCGCTTTAAAAGTTACAGTGACGGAGGACGCCCATCGACACTTGGGGACTCAGTACCATCCGATTGGCCCTGTCGAGCGTGGCGTGACGCTCGAGCGGTCATTATGGAAGGATAATTATAGATTTATATAATGGTCTTGTACTGTAATCATTGGTTGCCACGCTTGGGGTCCCTCAGGCAAGGTCCTTCGTCGTTTACTTTTAAACGAATTCCTTGTCCAAATCTCATTAAGGTTGTTAAAGGTCGCTTGGTTCACCTTAAGACTTTTATTAAGGTATATGGTATACGTATAACGCTCTATTGGTATAACTGTCAGTGCAGAATTATTATGAATAGCAGCGAAGATGTATTGAGAAATGGAGTTTAGAGTTATTAATTTTCAGGATTAACAGGCGAACCATGTAAGCGGACGAGACTACGTACCACTGATGGGGACTCGTAAGGAGAAACGCAAAGAATTACCAAAAATCAATACATTATGGATTCGTTGACAAAAATATTTCTTATCAATTATTCAACGCCGAACACCAATCGTATTTGTGTACTCGGATGGTACAGAAGGATGCACATCGCTTTCTGTGTACTCTGCCATTATGCATAGGCGCACCTATGTACAATTCACAGGGTTGCAACTTCATTCTATTACCATTGACTTCCGGCGTTTTTATATATTTAAAACAAAATTTTTTTTTTTTTCTCCTTTTCACGTTCGACTCGTTCCCATATTATTCGAACGAATGTTTACCAAGTGGCACTACGGCTTAGAACAAACAGCAATATTTTCACAAGCCCGACGTACACGATACTACAGATTATCTCGAATTTCACAACTTGCCGATGATTGGGCAACTCCAGTTGACCCGGACCAAAAGACAACACGTGACTAATCTTGATAGATGCCTGGCAATCAGAAATATTAATAACGACAGTTATCTTTGATTAACGGTTGAAGGTGAACAATTTTACACCGTACTGCAGGACTGGCATTCGCAAGATTTGTCAGTGTCAAATGTTCCGCGAACAATAATTTTAATTAGCATTGTCCGCTTCTCACGTGGTTATAACAAGTATCGTGGCTACGTCGAACTCACCATTACTGATCGGCCCACAGTCTACGCCATTAGGATTTCCGACCTTCGCTAAGCAAGGATCCCTATATGGATTTAATGGTAGTTCAAGAACTCTACTCTGTCCCATTACGCCTAGGATATGCTTAAAGATGGAAAAAAAGAACGTACGAAACAGCTACGACCGGGACAAACGTTAAAATTTACGTAAATCCTTAATAAACGTTCAAATCATCCTGCGTAAAGTTGTAACTTCATTTTATTGTATAAGAATCGCGCGAGAATGCCTATATATGTAAACAGCACGATACATGATATACCAAGAAATACAGCTTTTAAATAGCCTTATTAACTGTATATGTATATATATATATAGCTTATAGGTGCAATTCATTCAGTCTTATGGCTCGCGCATGCGCAGAACGATCGTTATTATCCCATTACCTTCTGTTACGATTGGTTCGTTGTTCTTTATCTAACTCTATTATAATATATATATATATATATATCCCATATATATATATATATATACACACACACCTATGTATGACTGACTGTTATTTTATTCGCGCGAAAGAAATAAGATAAGGGGAAACGTTCTCCATTTCTACCTGGAGCATGTCTCTCCAGACGATACCAAAAGATTAATCGGTAGCTGACAGTCGAGGTGGTTGACACTCGTTAAGTTTATTTGTGATCGCCGTCACTCCTTATACCAATCACTGTCAATCTTTTGGCATCGTACCAAATTTCCAATGCACATTCGCTCCATAAAAATGCAAACCTTGGACAGCCATACCAAATCCACTTGTGTCGGACATAATTCGCGAGCTGTCAGCATCCAAAGAGTCCCAATTGTTTTCAAGTGATTTTAAAGAAGTTCCAACGCTATAATTAATATTAAAAATACAAGATTTTACTAAGTATACGACAAATTTTCCACGACTCCATGGCAATTGATATCGAAATAGATATTTTAGAATTTATCAACAGATACCAATCACCTTCGATAAAGGATGCGATGGCTCCCCTATGGTCCAGCGATATAGCATCAGTTACCTATCGGAGAAACCATCAGTGGGAATAAATCCCATAAGGTAGATCATACGAAGATATGATTTTTCTCCATTTGCTTATGTGTTCCTATGATAGTCTTCTTCGTGTGAATATATATATATACACCTTGTCTGCCTACCTGCCTGCTTTGTTGCAGTACCACAATACCACCAGGCCATAGTCAGCATTGTAAAGCACAACCCTAAGCACTGCCTACATTGCATAAACCATTCTCGACGTGAAACGCTATGAAAAGAAAAAATGAACCTTTATTCGGCCGATATTACTTCCATGAAAATCACTGCCGATCTTTCAAACAGAACGTGAGGATATTACGTATGCCAAACCGACTAGCGATCACGCAAATGATCTGAAACCGATCAATCTCGTACGCCTCGATCCCCTCATGATCATTGTAAAAACAAGAATACATATATATATATATATATAATCACGACGTACCATACCTAAGATTTGTTGGTTTTATAGTATGATCGATCGAATTATCGGCTCTAAATTGGAAACTGGATTATTCTCAAGGTTACCATACAAACACGCCATACAAGCCAATTGACTTTCCATTGGTATATCCAAATATTACTTGCTATACCTATATACATATTTCCGTACCGATATCACCATGTGAATGTAATCATCTAGTCAATCAATATATCATCAATATGTACAACGATGATTTTACCCATTGAATCTTAACGATTTAACTCGTATCCTAATCAAGGATAGATACGAGCATAAGGATTTTCATGAAGATAAATCGATACCACGAAATTTGATTCGAATTTATTTTATTAATTTTTGTTTTTTTTTTTAAACAAATCATTGTCAAGTTCGCTCAACTATGATGATTTTTCGCGAGGGACTTTATCGCACCGCAGAAATGGCCGCGCGGCCGTTTATCCTGAATGCGGTCGCGCCAGAAGTACGACAAAAAAAAAAAGGATCCAATACGATGTTAAGGGGTCAACGCGTGTATGGGACTATTAAAACAACGTTCGGCAGCTATCGGGCCCCGACAGCAATTTCTGATACAAGTTTTTTAATAACGCACCTACTGAACCTTAAACTTTCATTTCTCATATCGATGATTAAAAATCATCAAGACCCCGATCGATTGGATTTCATTCGTGTGACCTCTTGCGTAACGTTACATACGCGTGGCCTCCACGTGTGAGAGAGCCATTATGTATTTTACATCGAGGGAGTGGTACCCGGGGCCTTAAGTCCCTTATACTTTTTTTTCTTTCTCGATGCACGTTTTAATTATAATAATAACAATTCACGAGCAGGTACTACCAATCGCATACAAAACTATGTATACACTCATAAAGTCTACTTATTTTGGGACTTTTAAGTCCCATTTTTCTTTAAGGCCTGTTCATCACGTAAGTCCTAGTGTATGAATGATAGGAGCAATGATTCGGTATGGCTGGTAAGTATAGTCATGGGAATCTGTGAATTTTGGGCACGTGGGCCTCGGGGACTGTAATACTATTATTCTTATAGTTGTTTCGCACGCTCGTCACAATAACGACACGGCGCCATTAGCGTACCGTTAACGTCACACTGCCGAATGCCAATCACAGGTAACAATGAAGGAACAAAGGTTGGTGCCGATGATGATGATGATGATGATGATGATGAATATAAAAAAAAAAAATTATAATAAAGTCAGACAGTAGAAAAAGAGAAGAATTAAATTACGCAACTCGACAGCCTCGAGCCCGACTTCAGTGAATTAGTTAAATTAAGTCGACACGCAAAAGTGCGAAATTTGCATGACGATTCTGCTGCGTAAGAAGAAAGTCGAGTGAAAGCACACGGCATGTCCGTCTGGTAATACCCGTGTAAGTACTACGTGTACTGATAGTTACCACAGGGTGTACCTATCTATAACAATTATTACTCTATGACCGGAGGACTTTGAATACGCGAGACGTATCTGGCTCTGGAGTAATTTGTGGTCAGAATGGGAACACGCAAACTGTACATATATATACGTATATATGCATTTAAGATATTCAGCCATTAGTGTATTAACAATTCATAATTATATATGGTAGATAAATTTGCCAGGGATACCAATAATAAATTTCCGGATCGGAGAAGTCAACAATTTTTGTCCATACATATACGCGGACATGTAAATTATATATATAAAATATATAATATCGTTTAGGCCGATCTTTCAGTTTTCGCTTGTAAGCCAATAAGATCGCCCAACAGATTGGCTGTATATAAATATGAGTGGGTAATAGCCGCAGCGGTAGTCGCCAAGATCCAACGTGACTTGAGGCTCGCGTGTGTAGATATGATTAATGCATGAGAGATATTTTCGATCTCAAAGTGAACTGATAGGCAACTCGGACTTTCTATACCCGACTGAGTTCCGAGAGCGTATACGAGTTTATTTGATTGAAGACCCGCTTTTATGTACCTACACGTGTCCTAGCCGGCATTTTAATTGATGATCGATCGGCGAATGTCGGATAATTGGAATGGCGATACAATTATTTCGCGACAAGCCCTTTCACGCCAGGAGGCCCTTCCGAAAAAAAAAAAAATGTCAATTGGACAACGAGTCGAATAAATTATTATTTTTAAGACGGTAGTATATTATTTTTCAATTTTTTCTTCTTTATTGACATTCGTACGCGTACGGTATAGTTTGGATTTTTATCGTTATATCGAAGCATCTAGTCTAATCGATATCCGAGTATCTACGCGCGTAGGTAACATGGTCAGAAAATTAATCGAAAACTGTTATAGGTCAAGGTTCAACTTGGGCAACGATAGATTAGCATTGGCATAGTCGTTTCGGCACGTTG
>JARPRG010000530.1:86699-147905 GCA_031001745.1 Hartigia nigra
AGAATGATATTTAGGTCAGATCCTCTGAACTCTTGGCCAAAGGAGAATTCGTTCAGCTGGGGCGTGATTTGATAGATGATTCTGGTGCAACAGGTACACAATCCGTTAACTGATAGCAGTAATTAGAGCCGTGTGTCACTCGGAACAAAAGCTGCCCCCTGGCATAGCCGGGCATTCAGCATTTATCACTGCTTGACTTACGTTAGGAGAGTCTGATGGGGGAGAGAGAGAGAGAGAGAGAGAGAAACAGAGGGCACCATGCCTCTCAAATATATATATACCGACTCTCATTCTTGCTCTTGTATTTTGCCTTTGGCTTATGGCGGCCGGTTTCATCTAATGTACTAATAACATAGTGGCAACCCGACGATTAATAACGGAGCGGGGCTTTTACTGAAAGCATAAGACCAACTTGCAACTAGTAGGTGGACTCTTGTAATTGGCCATCATCGAATATTCCATATTCGGTACAAGAATACAGGGATGTGTCAGAATAAAACAAAAAAATTCCAATAATTGCAGGTTTTATCTTTTTTTTTTTTTCTTCTTCACCCCACACAAAAATGATAAGCCCATACTGCTCTACTAATAATTATATTCGCGTCAGCACGAACTCTACCTATATCAATACCGTGTAATAAGTGCCTCGTATATATGGGGGGTATATTGGTTAACCCCTTGCTGAGTGGGTGAAACTAATATAATAACGATCATTTGTATTACGTATTATAACTCGGTCACGCTGTGCAAGCGATTCCTCTTGCTGCTGTTAAAGTCTACTATACGGCATTGTAAGGAGGATACTCAATCTGTGCTTCGAATATTATTCTGGTAGCTTTTTACATCAGCAGCAGTTTCAGTAACAGTCATGAGAACAGTGACGGTGAAGTAAGCCATTGTGAAGGTACCTTTAAGTCGCGTAGTTTTACAGTGGGACAAAAGTATAGAGTCGAGTGAAGACGTCTGTAAAATAGCGTAATAATCATGGTTTTCTTTCACCCTACTCTCTGTTTCGCCCCTGGCCACCCAATAACGACAGTCTCAACCTCCTTCAGTGTTTCTCTGGCTTCTTCTTTCCCTCGTTCTACAGCCTTCGAAATTCTCAGTAGACTAGGAGCGCACCGTAGACCGAAACGAGTCTCGAGTCTCAACACAAATAAGATAATCTCCATTATAAACTCAGAGGCAGGGTAAGTAAACGGCGAGGAGTTATTTACTTGCTGTGTCAGAGTGGGTGCTCGCAAAGGAAACAAAGTAATGGCACCGAGAACGCGAATAAGAAGCAAAAAATTCGCTTTGGTTAATTCAAAAGTCGCGCATGCGCGTTGACGTCGTGTACTCGGCGTCTGCAGGGAACCGTTGGACGTTGCCTAGCAACGGTGTCAACATAAATTCGTGTGCCATTGAAACTTGTGTAATTTGTATAAGAGATGGCGCAACTCACCCAAGACGTCCCGCAATCGGCGCTTCCAAGTGTCTGAAAGGCCGGTACGCATCTAAACGTCATCCTGGCGTACCTCTAGTATGTAACCAGCTGATAAAATATTATAGCTCTCCGGTCACAACTTACCTAGAACAAAACAAAACACTTAGTTAGTGATCCAGCATATCATTGAGTTGTTGTTCCTTGATTAATTCGTATGTGGACGGTGCGATACGACTGGATAATTATTCGCTTCGTATGTTTTGAGGTTATGGTATGGTTACGGAGTGACGTTAATGTTTGGATTTATAAAGTCGCCGGAAATCATCATCAGGACGGTAACGTCCCGTGGCGATGCACAGTGCACAGTGCACTTCTTCTTGGATCTTTGATCCTGCTCGAACCGACTCGATTTTATATCACCGCAGGAGATCTTTAATCCCTTCCTTTCACACACTCCTCACCACGTAATCCCAGGGTTCAGTTTACTATGCACTTTTCTGCATTCTAATTATTCCTTGTACGCGCACTCGATACGATTACAACGCACCAGTGCATCGGTCCACTAGAATAGAAATAAGAAAAAAAAAATATTGTTTCATTAAACTTTAATACTGCGCATGCGCGAAAGATTAAACTTCGAAACATCGATGCATACAAACATTCATTTAGGAGTGCATTGTAATTTGTTGCAGTTGCAGCTTCGTACCTTGGTATTGTTATACGGACTTATACCTATAGTATTTACATACGTATTGCAAATACAGAGATACGTTGCACCATGTGCGAGAGTTCACCCTAATGAAAACTTATGCACCATGCAGTGATAATTGTCAAGGGAATTGAATTCCGGCGAATGCACTCCAACCGCAACACTGAAACGTATTAGAGATGCAGACAGTGGGATATTCTTGTATTATCATGATGTGACTGTTGCTTCTACCGCTTGATTACTACACATTGCATATAGCGTACGTCACATATGCAGAGAGAATCTACCTGGATAAACAATTGCACACTGAGGCTTAACTGCACTAGTTTCATACCGCAACTAAGATTTGCACACTAAGAAACAAAATACAATCCAGTATGACCAAGAAGACTATTCACTATACCATATATATATATATATATATATCTGTATTTCAAAAAATCAGCACGCGTTACACGACTTCTGGTTATCGTGTCTCTATGCCATCAGCATATTCAATAAATTAAAAACAAAAAAAACTGCACTCGCTCCATACGTAAAAATTTATCTCGCGCACGTTACAGCCTACAAAGTTATTTGCGCGCTAAAGAAAACTGCAAGGAACAAGCATACGCGTGTTAAGTACCTCCAAGTGAAGATGCGAAAGAAAAGTTTTTACGGGCTACGAATGAGCGAGTGAAATAAGAACCAAATTATACGTAACATGACTTCCTAGTTCGTAGCGGCATAAATAATAGTACAATTTGTAAGTATGCATAATATCCTTCTAGTAGCAGAGTCATAAATGTATCTATATATCAGTCCATACCATATGCACATGGTACCTAGTGTAATTAAAGGTTCAACTGTAACGGATGATTAGGGTGAAAATGGGTAGACGGCTCTCTCCCTGTAGAAACGAGCAATCCATGGGGGTCTAATAATTCATTATTGTTATCTTGCAACGCACTCCTCTGTCATATCTCTAATATCATACAGATGCTATTCGGCGTATCAGACTGTCGGGATCGAATTTACAGATAAGAGATCCTATCGATAAACCAGAGAGGCTTGATCGTGCTGAAGGCGTAATACTCATTCAGCTCTCATTAGCGGAACGAGTGCCGGGATGCCACGTGCTGGACCACTTGAGAAATCTGATTCTGAAGAAATAGCAAGGACATACGTTTACAAGTTAGATACGCATGGCAACGATCTAAGCAAAAGTAACTGAGGTAAGGAGAAAAATGCTTTACCGTATGTACATACAATTTTACTAGATCTCTGTTCACTGTATATCAAATGGTTATGTATATACGTATAGAAGGAATTCCAAAAAACAATCCTAGAGGACCGTTTACGTAAGCCATGGTCAGAAGGTAGTGATTAGAGAGGTGCTGGGATGCCCGGACGCATTCTTCGGTCAATGAATAAAAGGACGAATACGTACTAGGACTCGGTAGAGTCTAGGGTGTTGGTTAGTTGGTACAGATACTAGCTGCGGAAAACGCAGGAAAAGGAACGCGAGATGCGAGCTATGAGATGGGGTCCAGGATGGGGCCGCAGGAATGAATAATGGATTCGAACGCAGCCATGCCAGCACCCAGTTGAATATTCATAATGCGTTGCTATATGACTATATGCTCTGGGTCTCTATATGATGTGTGTGTATATATATATATGTACATTATTACCAAGCTGGGCTGTGCGGAGTCGAGCTTTGCCGAACTTACCCGAGCAAACTAAGCTACCTGCTTGAATATGGAGCAGACTCATGTTAGCTGCTCGAGTGAGTCCCGAATATACGTATTTTTATCCAACTCGCGAAATTGGAACATTCTCTGGTAGCGCAGATTGAAATCTCTATGGATATAGATATATATAATAGTGTATGTGATGGTGACAGCTTACGAGTACTGGGGATATGGGAATAATCAAGTACTGACGTTTAATTTTGAGGTTAGGAATTCTTGGATGACGATACTTAATATTTGGCAATGGTATTTTTTGCGTCACGCAATCACGAGTCGGATGCTGGTTTTATAATTCGTGTTTATGGTACACGGTGATCTGGTAATTTTCTGGGCAATGGAGAGGGACAGTGGAATGGAAATTTTGGACGTGGATGAAATAACGGGAACGCTCCAATTTCAGCTTAAGGAGTTAATGATTCTCAGTATCATGGATTCCGAGATGATTTTTGTTTTTTTTTTACTTGACTGTCCTGCCAGTATATGATGCCTAACGACGTATCATTAAAGCGAATGGAGGCTGGACCACTGGTATTTTTTAATAACTATTTTCTAGAGTACCCCTTGTATATAGATATATTAATGGTAGTTCTTGAAGAAAGATGAGTCGGAATTGGTGTTTAAATATTTTTGGAAAATTCTTATCTGAATTTATCACTCATCTTAGCCTCCTATATTATATCGGATATTGATTATCAATAAATTCAAAATGAAATTCCGATTTACGTGAACGTTATATATAGAGACGGTTAGAATTTTAATCTTCCCGCGCAACGTTCCTTCCACTGGATTGCTTCTAATTATCAAAATGATTTGTGTTGGCAGCATCTACTCGCACCGTACTGGACCCGATAATAGTCCGAGATAATTTTCTTCTCTGCTTATTAAATCCAGCTTTATCCTCCATGCAGATAGTCAACATACAAGGCTAACCAGTTTATGTAAAAAAAGACAAATAGTTATTACAAAAAAAATGATAATAATAATTTCCAAAATTTGTTATTCAAAATTCACACACGTGGCAATTCGCGAATTTTTAGTGTGATTTTTTTCGTCCTTCTCACGCTTTTTTATCAATTAAATTTGTACGACTGGTCTATCAGACCGCTACCTTGCCGGCACGTGCATTTCAATTCTGATAACGAGCTCCGAGCGTGGATCCTAATTCGTAAGATTGGCAAGACTGGAAATATAATTGAAAGCGAAATAAGCAGACGCACGAGGTGAAAAGAATAAGCAGTCAGTCGTACCATAGAAAGAAAGATGGTAGCTGGACCTTCGCTTCGCAACATTCCAATCTGTTACAATTACCGAATAATTCCAATGTTGGCCAGCATTGAAGCAAAGGAACCTAAAATTAACTTGATTAGAGGCTACCGTTCGTAAGGATGCCTACTACTGGAATTTAACCAGTTATTATATAGATAGTAGCTACGAGGCCCTATACGTGTTAAGGCAGAACGTGCTTCAGGAAATTAGGTTCTCAACCTATCGCCAATTCTATAGCTTATTATAGCATATTAAGGGAAGTCCAAATTAATTAATTAAAATAGCATTAAGCGTGCCCATGCAGATACTTGATTTTTATGAATATCGATGAATCTCAATTATTTTAATCCAGCATCTGTATGCAACTTTGATAGCCTATCATTTTTTTTTTTACTAATTTTTTTATTACGACCAATTAAATTGTCAGTGGCTATTATTAAAATTTACCGTAGTATTTCATTGTGAAAACGTCACTAGCGAAACTACGGATACGTTTACAATGAAAGTATAATGGGAGATTTAAAAAAAAAACAAAACGCATTTTGAGGTATGCTTCGAAAATTAATTTAACATGATGTTCTGACTGAGGAATTTCAGGATTTTTCAGATTGGGTAGGAGAGTGAGGGAGGGGGGCATCAAAGGGGGATATACGTATCGATACAGATAGTCAAGCATACACCAGACGAAATGAAATTAAAAAGTGATTTTACCTGTTGAACGCCCAAACGATTAAATAGAAATTTGGCCGTGATCTCAGAATTATGAGAATTATCCCGATAGCCCCGTCATTAAAATCCCTCTTTGATTAATTTATCCGGCTGTTATTTAGCCACACGAAATTCAAAGGTTTTTGCTGCCCCGCTAGCTCGCCCGGTGATAAATCGTTTAACTTAATAGGCAATATAATAACATAGCCTATATATACATATATATACACACCAGACAGCACTACTATCAGCAAAGGACACCCTATATGCAATAGATATGCACGTACCACGTGTAGAAGATACAAAAAAAAAGTTTTTACTCGAAAGCCCAAAGAAAAGTGCAAAAATATCCAAGAAACGTGTAACGTCATATTTATTAATAAAAGATACAGACCACGTGTCAATCCTTAGGACTAATGTGTTATGACGCGTATGAAGGACTTGTCCAAAAAGAAAAAAAAAAAGGTTCGAAATGGCAAAGGGTTCCGAGGGTTCCTTTTCACAGAGGTTAATCAGGGTCGGTACACTGTCTGGCAAGTTCGGTCCGGTTGGCGAATGGCTAGTTAGCAGGAAGATTGGCTTTCTTCGCCGTATTGGTCCCATCTGCCACTGACGTTATTGGTACCAGCCAAACACACGGCAGTAAAATCGACTAAGCTGACGGTTATTTATTGCTCGCGGTGGCACAGGTGAGTGGGACCAAACCCGGGCACACAAAGGTATTTAACACTTGAAATCGCTTATTGGATTCAAAATTCATCTCCGAGGCTTCTCCTCCCTTTAGAGTCTGAAAGGATCCGACCGACCTCAGACCTCGGCAGCACGAGCTCCTTCGGATACAAAAAAGTCAAATCCCAGCCCTTCCGATACACTAATCATAACCATCCACTCTTCGTACCAATCTGACCTATGTCCACGCTTAAAAAAATTATTCAATCAAACTCTGCACTAATCAAATATATTTTTAGTGTCAACCCTCGAAATGCAATTGAATCAAATGCATCTGAATGCACCGATACCAAAATTTCTGCACGACAGAAAGAAACGCATAAAAATAGTCTAAAGTGAAGTTCTCAGTGCGATAAAGTCAATGTAAAATAATGCTCTCTTCTTGATTGAAACGTCAGACTCCAGGAGTTATGTGCAAGTGGTATAGTTTATGCTATATATATATATGTACATATGTAACTCTTCGATACTCAGCTGTAGGTCGTAGACTGTTATATTCTTGATTGCCCTACATGAATTGCCTACAGAGTACTATAGGAACCTATATAGGTATATAATACTGCACGTGTTTGCCTTACGTATATACATCTATATACCACTGACTGACTATATGCTTATACATACGAATAACGCATGCCTATAGCCAACCTACGAGAAGAATGAAGTAATTGGCGATCGTAAAGTATTGAAGGCGCCAACGGTAACAACGCAATCGTTGCACCTTCCTGTCGGTTCGTTCGATCGACCATTAACAACCTAATAAGTGCATCCTACGACTGCACTTTTTTTTATTTCGTTCAACACCCATATACAAAAAAGACTTAAAAGCTTCCCACGCGACACTGTACAATTTCCTTATCGCGCCCAAACAAATGTTTCGATGCCGTGACGCGTGCAGGTAAAAATATAATTACGTGACCTAAGGTCTGTTGCGATTAAAATATCATCGTAATTAAAACACCGATAAATTAACTCTGTCGTTTAACAAGTACAATTATGAAAATAGCATAAAATCTTGTTTTACCTAATTTCAGAAATTTTCATAACAACGCGTGGAGTCACACGTTATATTTTACATCGGATAATACTTCGTGTTTGTATATGACATTTAATTCGATACTGCTGTACAGTAATTTGTATAGAATCTTATTATTGTGTATATCTATATATACACGTAAACAAGTATTGCCTCGCTCTATTAATAACGAGTAAATATTACACGTAAGCTTTGACTTATATGGGTAAACGTAAAAGGCGTGTAGCATAACGTAGCTCAAGAATGATTTCATTGTAAGAGGATTTTACGAGTGACTCTTTAGAGCCTGTCATTAGAGCGTCTGCGGTTGCGCAACGCAAGGGTAGTTACCAAGGAATTCCCTGTGATTTACCGCTCAATATTACGCATTTATATTCCACAAGTCTGACGTATCTATTTCACTTAGAGCGGAGGAGGCTGAATAGCCTCAGGCTGGACCAACGTTCGACAATCCTATTCTGCGACCTGATGACAATATTATAATCGACTACGAGTTCCATGAACAAGCATTGTACATATATATGTGTGTATATATATATATATATATTTTATGCATATACAATATATGTATATTCCAACCATACATATTCAACCAGTGCGCTTGTTTCATATTCTGTATATATATAGAAACGTAGGGTGCCTCCTGGCTCTGATTACCCTTTAACAGGTACACTCTCTGTGTCACCACTACCCACCAACACTATCCCCACTACAATTTGCTTGCTTAATTAGTAGATAATGGGCTTTCTCTTTTTGTGACTGTTTTGTGTAAATATATATGTATATATATATAGAGAGCCTTCGTCGCGTTGGATTATAATGCACGCGTTGCTTGTTGAAAATTTCACTTGGATTGCCGTGAATTTCTATGTATCAGTATTGACGATTTTATATTAATGAAATTAGAGATAAATATGGATTCGCGTATGTTTATATGGTTCCGGTGGATATGGTTGAATTTTGAAAAGAGTTTACCATTTGGTGCATCCTCGCAGTGTTATAGTAGTCGAGATTCGGCATTCGTACTTCCTTGACGCTGATCGGCGTGACACTAATTAAGATGACCTTTGACCCCTGTTCAATTAGCTCCTGTTTCTTCCTTTTATTACGCTCGTAGTTTTACGGTCTCTTATTCGCACGGTGCACTCACTCATCCACTTTGAACACAGTCACTCACGCACAAGGTCTCTCCCGCTTTGTCTCTCTTGGTAGAAGGAGAAGTCGCTCTGAGTCGCGAACTGTCGCCGATCCACTTGCGAACGATCATTCAGTCATCGCGATCAGTCGGCACATGGAAACGCGGCTGCACTTCTATTTCCTATCTGTCATTCGGGCTTGGACGAGTCGATGCACTTTGGAGTATCAAAGAGACCCGGCGGATCACTTGTGTTATTTTTTTTTGGATCGGATATTTTTGAATCAAGGATCAACGTGCGATTCGATCGATCGTATTTAAATATTGCACAGGGTCATTATGGTACACTTGAGTTTTATGTGGATTGCGTTGATCTTGTTTTTAATGACTTCTGGCAAGTCGCTGATTTCACTTAGGGTCTAATTAAAAATAATTTTTTTTTACACTCGCGTCATTTAATTACTGTTAAGGAGTTATTGTGGTGGTGATAGTGATTGATTGATTGACACCTTGTCGATATGGGTATGTCATTGATATACGGATATTATGGAGATTCGCGAGGTGACTGATGACCTGGATCGATTTTAAGGCCCGCGGGGATGATTCGCGACTTTCGACTACGGATTGTATATCGATTTTATACCGGATCGATATTGTTCCCGATATCTGGACCTTTGTATAGGTACGTATGGGCTTAACCGTCGTACAGGAGGACTCGAGGGTTACTGCGCCCGCGGGGCCTTAGCTACCAGAAAGAAGTGGTCGTGGGTCCTGGTGGGAGTTACGCTCTGGGAGCGGTTCCAGGGCCCGATGATTTCAGCATGTTGCTCATTGGTCAGTTACCGGAGAACGGGGCCCAATCGCTTGTCGGATGAGACAATTGTTCTGGGCCTCAGTCCCACCCAGACGCTACCATTGGCTCTTGCAAGTGGGGCCCAGACAAGACTGAGAGACCACAAGGCGACGTACTACGCGTTCTGCGACTCGCCTTGTAATGCCCAGATCAATTTCTGGGGATCCTTTTGTTCCTTGAATAAAGGACACGGCCCTGGTTGAATTAACTCGATATTACCTTATTTCCAAATTTTACTGATTGTCTATAAAATTATGTCATTCTCTTTTTGGAAACATAAATTTATTAATACTTCAAACTTCTTTCTCGCACTAATGTAAGTTATATCCTTTTTGAAAAAGACAAATCCAAATTGTAACCTCTTAGGTACCATATTTTTTTTTACAGTATTATCTGAAAATTCCTACTAGAAGTATTACATTGGTAATGCCCATTTCTAAAATAGAGTACATCAGAGTTCTGTAGTCTGTTATAAACTGGTCGTATCCGCCCCTTTAGGAATGTCTTTGGAAGCAGTATGAATGGGCCGATTGTCACCATGCATTCTAGGACCCACTAAAAGACCGCCCATGACCCAAGACCCATTCTCTTACAATGACCCCTACGTCTCGTCTTCAGCCTATGATTGGTTAATAGCCTAATAGTTGGATTCAATGGGACTTACTGAATGAAACGGACCTACCTATCCGGTAGCTATGAGAAATTAATTTTCCAAGGTACAGACTGACCCTTTTCTGGTAGTAGAAGGAGAAGGGTGTATGACGGTAAAACATTTCAATATCCCTCACAAGTATATAAGATGCGCTCAGTCAGTTTCACACGCCTCTACGTAGTAATCAGTGACGTACCTAATCAAAGTTAACATTAACGTATGTGTGATCGGATCAGCGAATAATTAAAAATTGTGAATAGTTCAAATTATTCGGTAGTTTTGAATTTCGATTCGGTGATTTGACACGCAAAGACGTTAATCGAATTTTTCTGCGAAATAGATAAAAAAACGTATCGGACTAATAAAAATGAAAATTATATTACCTAATATAATAATGCTATCAAATACACTTTGATTCGGTTTACTTTGTTCTCGTATCTTATCGTAACTTATTAGTGCACATGTACTTATTTACATGTATCAATCTTTGACCAATAACTCACAGTGAAATTCTGCCTTTAACGCGGTAATGTATTTAACGTGTGGATATTTAAATACAATATTAACATATCCTGCAAATAGCCCATACTAATTTTTCCAGAATTACTTAATACCGATATGCAGGATTAATTACGATATCGA
Organism: Hartigia nigra; assembly: GCA_031001745.1. NCBI lineage: Eukaryota > Metazoa > Arthropoda > Insecta > Hymenoptera > Cephidae > Hartigia > Hartigia nigra. The sequence continues at coordinate 97,589 of JARPRG010000530.1, forward strand.
CGTATCCAATTACACTGGTATTTTCATGTAAGGCAATGGCGACTGTACGGATAGCTAATTACAAGGTAAGTACATGTTTCCTCGCGAAAATCAAACACGAGTAAAATTACTCAATAATAATGTAGTATCAAAGCGTTTATGTAAATTTTGCTCGGTTTGATTTCATACTACAAAATCTAATACATGAACTTAGATGCTTATATAACTGCAAATATACAAATCTATATGAATGTACACGCGATCAATTTCTTGGGTAAAAATTCCAAAAATCTAAAATCCCACTAACCGATTCAATTTTGACAATTAAATACTCCACGTTACAGTCCGTATAAATACTTGACACAGTGATTGATCAGAATTTACAATTTATATAAAAATATAACATAGACCAGTAGATATTTAGAATAGGAACGCGACTCAGGGCGTATCCAAAGAGGTACGTTGGTGTAAGGTATCTTATTGATCTGGTACCCTGGGGCGTGTCATCCTGGGCTGTTTGGCCGCAGGGAGGACCGCAGCTAACCCTAAAGCAAAGGGGACCAGGGCGACGGCGCATGCCCACCATCCTCGTTTCTCTGCCTAGAGGGTTAACTTCCAATCACCGGGAGCTAGAAGCGCCTTTCGCTCGAGGGGTCGTCAAGACTTTGGTACAGAAAGAGAAATAAAAAAAAAAGAGAGAAATCCCCAGACGCATGCGCAGTAGCTGTTTCCGTTCTTCCTCTTCTTTCTCGACCGATCCTAAGGGAGGTCACCCATTCAGTCTTTTATGATATTCTGTCTTTCTTATCACTGTTGTACCTTCCATCCATTCCTTCTCAAGGTATCTCTTGCACTGATTATTTCTTGTTGGTTACCTTTAAAAACACAAAATCCATTAGTACCAGTCACCTAACCCATATGACTTACTAGTTTACAGAGATAAACGTCAGCAGTACTTACATTGCAACCAGAGACTCCAAATCATTCAAAACTTACCTTTACGATCTTTCAAATTATTCGCATCCTCTCCAGCAACATTAGCTTTCACGGCTGCCAGCATTAGTAGTCCCAATGTAAATTCCACTTCCGCCATTACTCCCGAGCACTTTATGTTAGTAGTGCAAAAACAAAGCATCCTTAAATTTCAAAAAGAGCAAACTATAATTGTGCTCGTAACAAAACAAAATAAAAATTATCTACAGAACGTTTAGAACGTATAAAAAAATAAATAAATAAATACCCTTGTCGAAGACATCCGCCATCTTAGTTCGTACACGAGTCCCATTCTGTACGTATGCTTGGCAGTTAGGTTAAGGTGCGCAACCCGTGGAGAATCGCGAAGGCGAGAAACAAGAAGGCCGAGAAGGAGGACAGGGCATAAAAAGAGAGTAGGTAAAAGAGAAAGAAAATATCGGTGCAATAATCGATGATCGGAGTTATAATAAATGAAGTATGTCTTGCTGGAAGTGGAGGTGGATTAAGTAGTGATGTCGTAGTGTGGGAAGGGCTGTAAGGTACGCGTAGGGTGGGTATGGTACCTGACGACGGCCTGAGGCATCCGCAGGGAGATCATCTCGACTGTAATCCAGTGTGCATCGCGGTATCGCGTATCGCATCGGAATCTTCTGAACTACGTCTTGGTAAAACGTAGAAGTAACTAATTATAATAAGGTGCCGGGGGTAACCCATAGTATCCAGGTGCGTGCACGCTCTTTCGCGTTTATCCACCGTGCATTATATTTATTGAGTAAAGCTTTCTCTAGACGTGAGAGTTATAATGCTATAGAAGAAGAAGAAGAAGTATTATGGTGTATACACAAAGTACTGATATCGCTAGAAAAAAAAACAATTCTGTACAATGGTTAAATTGAAATTTTTTTTTTCTTTAAAACCAAAATTTTTTTACTTATTTATAAGATAATCATTTTTATCATTTAATCAGAAAAGATAACATTGGATTAAGGTGTAAAAAATTATTTCAAAAAATTTACTGTTATCGTGTCTGACGGTCTTTACGTGTAACATAGAAGCACGAGAATTAAGTCCCTATAACTTAATTAGAGCGCAGAGTAATTAGATATATCGAACGTAAAATCTTCTATGTACGAAGGACGAACTTACGCGCCTTGTTAATTCTAATTGAGTTTCTCAAAGTGCGGAACGTTATTAATCATCCTTCGTACTCTGGTACAGTACAAACTCTACGCGAAGAGACATTGTTACCTTAAGTTTTCTCGCTGAAAACTAAGGACATTACGTAAAAGTCTCGTAACAATGTAAAACGATCACAAATCAAATACTAAGACAATGCAGACGTTACTTTCTCAAAGAATTCGTTCGCGCACAAGACATAACACAGAGACGTATTTCATACGAAGAAATGAAAACCTGCTTGTTATCATTAATAAAAAGAAAGGATACGACGCCTCGAGGAGACACGTTACAATGGACACGAGAGAGACACTGGTAAAAACATTAAAAACAAGAGATTTTATTACCACCCCAAAACACGTGTCTCTAAGTACCCGTGTATACCTATATGTCCCCACGTGAAGTAGTCTAGCAGAAATATAAGGCCGAGCATATACGCAGCACAAGATAGGAAACTATACTATGAGTAGTAGTACCAGACGTCTGCCATGTTAGGCTTTCCTATTGGTGGGAAAATGGAGGAGATATATAACCATGGATGATACCAGGTACATATATGTACTCGGTATATATATATACATGTTATACGAAGGCGATGATGCTAGATAGGAGAAGTAGAAGATACCATATGACATGAGTATATATAGGTATAGTGGAAATAAAAGGTATCATATATATATATATATACACCAACCTAAGAACTTTCGTCTTTACAGAAGGTTATGGGAGTCACCAAAGATAGAATTGATCGGAGAAGGAAGAATTGTAGGTACGAGAAAGAGGTTGCGGAGGAGGCGAAGGTGGAAAACGTAGGAAGTTGAGCCTCCGGCGCAAGCGCCCCTCAGGCGACGTCACATCGATTCCTCGGAGCAAGAGCTTACAAAATGGCCGCCGGCGTTCCATTCCTTCCGCGCTATTCGTACAGGGTAGGCTTCCGTCTATCTAGGTCCTCTTTGTCTGAGGTGTATGCGAGAATAGCGTCGCGGGCCTCCTGGAGTACGAGAAAATCGATGCACCTCAGGGAGAAAGCACGGAGTGGCGGCAACGGAGCGCGAACGAGGGACCCCGTCAGGTCGGAAGAAATTCAATTATTAACCGAGGCAGAAGGTGCAACCCACCGGATCTAAACTGTCTTCCTAACAAAATTCCTAACCTCGTCAAAACTCAACTATCTTTGACGTTTTAACGGCTGTTGCTTCCGTAGACATTCTACTGTCATTCTGGGTACATAGTACAACGATTAAATTAATGCCTTTCTTTTATCGATACAGTAAAAATTTATCATCGATCCCTTCGTGCTCGATTGGTAGCATTTTTGTTTTGTACTTGATGAGAAATGTAGGAAAAATTTTGTAAGTGAAAAAACAAAAAAAAACTGAACCAGAATAGTAAACACTGTAAAATCCTTATGAAGATTGCACGTATGCGCGCGCACCTTCTAAAGTCCCTCTTAAACCATAAATAACGATAAACCCTATAAACAAAGTCCGAAGATAAAACAAAACGAATAACAACGTCGTATATCAACCGCACCTGACCCTTGCACTCGTTCTAGCCGTAAACTCAACTCTGAAATCGCAATCCCAGGCTAATTGGTCTTACGTATCACTTCGAGTCTGAGTGTAGAAAAAGTATGGAGAATTCGTATCAAATTTCCTAGCCATTTTCCGTCATTGGTTACATAAAGCATTATATATATGTATATCTATGGCAATTAGATAGAAGTACCCCTCCTCAATGCTAAATAGCCGTTCGATAGACTCGAGAAAAGTTATCCGTACGTAATGGCCGTCTATAAATAAGTATTTTGACATAGCGAAAAACAATGTGTTTATCAGTGATCAATGACCGCGGCCATCACATACTCTGGTATTAAATGCAACCGAGCTCCATTCTGCGGTGACCATGAAATGACGCTTCGATATGCATGCACCCTATAGTCCCCTTTTCTCCTGCACTGCTACAGCCACGTATATCATAGTAGTTACCTCGTACAAACGTGTACTCACCAGCCATTTTCCACCCGCGTTCTCCTCTACTGTATCTTTATGTATCTAACGCATGTACTCGTATACTGTACGCATGCACTCAGGCACCTTTCCTATATCTATACCAGACACGTTATGCCATGTCCCAGCGACCAAGAGCAATCGTGATTTTCTATTCCGTTCGTACGACCGATGTGAATCGAGAGAAACGCTTCATGTGAACGACCACATGTGACTACATTCCATTTCGTGTCCTGAGGCTTTTTCAAATTCCACTTGCACTAACCTACGCGACATTTTACACGCTCGCGTTAAAATTGAGGGATGCTTTTGATATTGGGTATTAATTATATGCTTGGTCGATGCTGGTATAATTATGAGCGTTGCATCATGGGATTTTCGTTCAAAGAAGGTTACATTACGTTGGGTTTCAAAATTTTTTCTAAAATTTTCACAGACTTCTTTTTTAATGGCGAATACGATTTTTCACGATTTTTGATATATATGCATCGAGAAGACTCTGCCAGGTGTCTGTGGTTCCTGGGGATGAGTTCGCATAATTTCCTGATCCTGAATCGAAAGGATTAGAATCGCCCCTCTTTTGCTACAACCTCGGGCGTTTCTCGGCAGCGCCATCTGTTTTCGGGTAAACAGAACGCCGGGCCCAGTTCCATTCCCGGTTTTTGCCTCCGGACAAAATTCAATTTAGCAGGATGAAGCGTAAACACAGGAGGAAAAACTGCGCGGGAAAACACCATTCATCGAAGCTCGATGCGTCGACGTTACGTAAAAAACAATAACACCGATAAAAGGTTTCTTTTTTTAGAACAGTCAACGAAAAAAAATCCCTTTGGTTTTTTTTTTTTTGATGAAATTATTGGATTTTTTGTCATAGTACGTCATTTTTATTATATATATTATATATGGTTTAGTTCTCGTATGCTCCGCTCACCCTGTACGCCATCGGTGACGTATTTCACCGAATCAAAGATGGAAACCATAGAGGCGGTTCAAGAAGGTTGACAGGAGGTTATCTTCCTGACCGAAATACTTGCAGCACTGGGTAGCAGAGGACTTATGATTGATGTGCTTGGTGTCAGCGTCATAATTGAATGAGTACGGCCGTCGGCACTTGTAATGTCCGCCGCTCTTCTCTGTCCGTCTGGTCCTGTCCTTTGGGCTTCCATGCTTTTACGTTTCGCCGCCCGCTTCGACGGACCCACAGGTTCGATTAATTACTCTGCACGAACACCTGGGACTTTAGGAATCTGCGCGCTAGACATTCCGGAACCGATTTCTCTTTTAAAGAATCCGCCATCTTTCTTAAACTAGATGTCGCTCTTGTACTCTTCGATATACTGGACCACTTACGTAATATGATTTTCAGCGATATTTCTCACGCTACCATTTGGACTTTTTTCGTTGGGCAATTATTATTTTTTTTTTTAATGTAGTGTATTGCTATAGTTTCAGCAATAACGAGAGAACAAGTATATCTTTTACAAACATTTTCTATGCCCAACATTGCACTCCCTTTCTGGCGTTATTAGCGTGAAGTGACTATATACGTACGTCAATGTACATAAGGTTGGCTCTTTGATGCACCTCGTGACCTAAAATCTCACTTGCACAAGAGGAAGCTAGTAAGGTTATTTTTAGGTAGGATCTAAAAGAGTTTGCCTTGTCGAGGTAGGTTAGTACTATCCGCATTGATACAGGGTCTTTCAACATTAGCTTTAGAGATTTCAATTTTACCTGAATAGTGTAGTTCCTATGTCTTTCGTACGTTTCAAGGAAGACGACCTAATTATTCAACCTCGTCATGACCTTATTTTACTTCCGCGGCAGGCTTCTCAAAGCATTTTTCATTGTTCGTACGAAACAAAATTCTTACGTCATTTTTGGAAGCAGCTGCGAAACGAATACGCACACGATCTTTGCCTTCAGTTTTTATTACTCGACTGAAGAGAAGACAAACAAAAAATGGTTGGGCAATATTTTTTTCTGTTAAGAATTTGCATACCAACTGGCGATACCAATTGGTAGGTCCATTTCCGACGAAAGTTAAAGAGACACCAAGTGTGGGAATCTCACGTACGTTACAATGGAATGCCCGGAATGGCGGGCACGCGAGGGCTAACCACCCATTAAAGGGAGCCCTAATCTCTAATTATTTAATAAAAATATCTTTACGACGTGGCGCACCGTACGCCCTTCTACAGGCTTTATTCTACCTTTTGCCTTGACTCGAGGTAGAAGGAGTTTAAAGGGTCGGAGGTCGATCTGACGGCCGGCCAGTCGGTCGGCTGAACGAGCCGGCAACGTAAAGCAGGATGAACGTATATCCAGCTATATATATATATACACCCCTTAATATACTTTCACCATTTACCTCATTCACCCCATTAACAACAATGTTCTCGCCTTAGACGTCACCGGCAGTACAAAAATCAAACGTGCTATCCTTCCACCAATTCAAACGATAACCAAATACAAGCTATGAACGTTACAAAAAAAAAAGCTTATAACAAAACTATACCAATTCACGGACCGACGCTCTCCCCAAACTTCAATCCCACCATTCTTCTATCCAAACGTAGAAAGGTGCCGTGTGTACACTAGTCCACTCTACGTCGACCACCCTATATAGATCGTCCTAGCTCCAATATCGTACGTGGCTTTGTCGCGTCTATTTACCTTGGAGCGTCCACCAAAACGGGCATCGCCGATCTCACGAAAACGATCGTGAGTCGTGAGGAGGAAGTGACAAAAACAATTGAGAAACAGAGACAAAGAGATAAAAAATGTTAGGGGAAGAAAAATGAAAAACCAAAAATAAATCTGAAAAACCCGATAAATGAAAACGCCTCTGGAGCCTTCCTCTACCCCTTGCCACTTACACCCTTTTTTCTTCTCCCGGAGTGAACCACCCACGCGAACCTCCAAAAAGTGTCGGTTCAAATGAATTAGGACAGACAGACAGACAGACAACCCAGGCCGGGATCATAGTCGGACTCGAAACCAAAAGTAAAACTATGGTTATACCAATGTGGAACCACAAAAGGAACGTCTACCTGCCGGAACCATTGATTATACCGAAACGCTTCCCACACAATCTCTTCGGAGCGTGCAAGTCAAACTGAGCTAAAAAGCGCTAACGGAGTCCGCGCGCCTCTAACTATATCCTCGCGCCACTTAGAAACCACTGTAATTTCCATTAGGGACTTTCGCGTAATCGCTACAGCGCAAACCGATACTTTTGGGTTCCCTGGCTGTGAGCCCGGCAAGTGCCATTATCGAAATCCGTGTTATTGGCAATTTTTAAATGTCGTCTGACGTCATTCCTACAGACACGAACTTTGAGGAATTCTCGTGCGTTAAGTATCGATGGTATATCAATGAACGATCAATATCTACGATATCACTTTTATACTTGTACAAAATTATAAAACGAATAACTTTGGTCTTCCTTGGAAGTTGAAAATATTTCTTATTGCTGTTAGAGGAAGGCGCCAGGGCGTGCTGACGGGGTCAACTAACCTTTTCATTAGTTAACCCCGGGCCAGGCCGCGTCGCGGCCTATAAAGCCCTAAACATTGACGCAAGCAAGATACCCTTGCGAGAGCCGGACTACAAAGTATATAATTATTAGTGTTCCCGAGGAGTAAAGCCTTGTAATTTCGTTGGCGCCATCGAACAGTTACAGGAAGAAACGTAAAGGGACTTGGAGACACGTAAATGGCTGTTATCGTTTACCAGAACGATAGCGTTCTCTGTCGGTAATAAGCTTGATAAACAAGCCACACCCGGAACAGACTCCACTGACGTGAATATAATCTTAAATCGAAAAAAAAAATAAGTTAAAAAAAAATCAACGCATAAAACATCCCCAAGGCCAAAATAGCCTAGAGAATACATATATATATCCACACTTAATCGCAGAGGGTAGCAGTAATAACCGGTGTACATAACAAATGTATCTACAATCCTGACATTCTCCTAGTTTCATATATAACACCAACATATACATTATTGAAAGATGCCAATGTAAATCCTTCCAAAGTATAAATAAACCCTACGACATGACATACCAAGGTACGATAAAAAAAAATAAATAAAAGGATATATCCAAAGAAAACAGAAAAAAAATCAGGACTGAAAGTCTGCCGAGATGTAGCCTCGGGTGAATGTCCCGCGGTGAACAAGAAGTATTCGTAGACTCGATTTTAAACCGGTCGATCGACGTTAGTTACAGGTACTTACGTCTGAAAGTATCGATCTAGTTATCGGTGCGACGCAACAAATAACTGCCAGGGCGTATCTGTAACTACGTAGGTACTTCAATACTATATATATGTCCAGGGTTAGTAGGCACTCCTAGACACAATCCAGGGAAGTATGAAGGCAGTCAGGGCAGCTAGGCAGCCGCAGCATTATACCAGGCGTGTACACGTCTGTACACGCGCATACCATACTATAAGGAAAAGAGAGACAGACAGACAGGCAGACGAGCGAAAGCGACCTAGGGACAGACGGACAGATGGACAGACAGACAGACAAGCCTTTTGGCCTCCGGCGATGCGACGAAGAGCGGATTATCTACTAGATTCAACATGCCGCCTGTCCGTGAAGCTCTACTAGCACTGGTATTGAAATTCGATTTACACGACGAACACAACATTGTACACCGGGTACCTGGATACGGGTTAGGCGTACTGACATTTGGTGATTTGTAAAATTATTTTTCGAAATATCTGTAGGTTAGTTTTATTGTGAAGCGACGAAGAGGGTTAATAAATGGGGAATTGCAAGAATGGCGCAATGGTCGGGGAGGAATTGAAAGAGGCTGAGGATGAGGAGCGTATAAGGAAGGTATAGCGAGGCATCTAAGTGCGTGGGTAGAACTCCGAGTTACATAGGTGGAGGCGAAGCTCAAGGCAGCCTGGAGGCCTGGAAGACGAGAAGTGGTTTCGCAACTATACAGAGACCTACCACCGTTGTAGAAGCCAGCGCCATGGTGGTAGGTAAGAGAAGTTGGTGGATGGGTACGTACGTGGTGTATCGGTGGGCCTTAAGGCCCATCGGATATATATTCGAGCTCGCGCGGCGTACACACCTTGCGTATAATTAATATCAGCACGAGAAAGTATATCTGTAAACTCTGTACATGTATTTTTTTTTGCGAGACTCTTGCGAGTGTGGAAAAATAAAAAAGAAATAGAAATTGTAAGAAAGTATTTTTTTTCATCGACATTTTTTTTTGCTGCTTTGTTCCAGTCGTTTCTTTCGCCCTTTAAGAACTTCAGTTGTTTTACCGTCCGGCATGATTTATTGTATCTCTATAGGCGCGGGGCGTCGAGGGCACCGATTGGTGGATAATGGATCCTAACAAAAGAGTTAAAGTGGAAGATTAGAGGCGATTATCGTGGATCAGGTGATCTCGCGCGTTCTATCGTAATTCAAGCACGATCTGACGCGTGGGTGGTTCGACACTTTGCTATATTGAGATAATTCAATAAAAATGTTCTTCCGTGAACTCGTGTGACTTCAATTCGGTATTTTAAGGCGAGATCGAGATGAATCTGGTAAGGACTGGAACTATGACTGTTGGAATGTTTGGAATTAATGAAAATTGTATCCACTTTGTATACATATATAGCATGGGTAGCCATATTGGTTTCCCGTGGTGGCGGCAGCGATCCGAATCTCTTTCTTAGGACTATCATTTCGAATGATTAGCATAATGATGGGGATACCGATTGTCTGTTGGCTCATATATATTTGTGTGCTGGTAGCAAATGCACAGCATCCGATAATGAATAGGATAGTTTCTGGTATTTCGATAATTATACGCATCCCAAAGGCAAATTATAGATTTGCGCTTTTGCCGAATCAAGTACCAAGAAGTTGTGGTCTGATCTCTATACATGTCTGTATTGCCTAATAGTACAAGTATATATGTATATAAAGCGTATCAATATCCCTAGAAAAAGAATGACCTGCCAAGAATATTCTTCAGAGCATCAAACTGAACCTTTGAAGTATCTATAAGTAACCATCCGGCATCCCTTTTATATTACCTGTTAATTATATTTTCCATAAACTTCTTCCATGCCATTCACCTTGTTTTATGCTCGTACCAACGTGCCGCCTGCCTGTAAACCGATTTATAGCACAACCCTCACGAGCTACAAGGAGTACAGACTGACGCGTGCAAGAGCGTCAGGACTTGTACTGAACAGACCTGGAACCAGACTTGAAAACTGGATGATCAGAAAATAGATAAATTGATATTGATCGAATGTAGAGTCAAAATTGAAAACTGCATATAACTAGGTAATTCTATTATAGGTTATAATTCAGTAAAAAGATTTGTATAAGATTATGTATTTAGGCGCAAAATTTGATTTTGATTCAAGCTTTTTTTTTTCAAACTTACGTTAACTCGGTCACGCCTATATGCTTTAGGCTATAATTCGAGAATAAGAAAAAGGTGTGTCGACCCTTAAATAAGTGTGTTGAAAAACACACGTGATATCATAAAAGCAGAATGGTAATACAGAGAGCGTATGGGACACCCTAAATTTGAAGAACGGTTTAACGATATAAAAAGAAGGTAGAAATGACAAAATGAGGCAAGAATCAGAGAATGGACAGACATTAACCTCGACTCCTCAGAAAATGAATGTTTATGGCGCTTATGCCGCAATTATTATCGAATAAAGAGTCGTTTATAAAGCCTGCCCGCAAATGACACACAATTTTTACAACCGCTAATTCTAGAGAGCCGCGCATCGCGCCATCTACTAAGCAACCGAGAGAGTTACTCTGAGAGCAACTGCTCGGATCGGTATTCCCGTGATTCGAGGGAGCAGTTAAAAATAATGATGTCTCAACTGGACGTAAAGTGGGACCTTCCACCACGAAAGGTCGCCCTTGAAATTTTTTGCATGTGTATCACGAAACGCAAAAACCATCCACAAGAATTTTCGCGAGTATAATCATTTGGCGTACATGAAAATTCACACAGTCCTGTATACCAGTAACACACGTTCAAATAAACTGACCCAAAAATTCGAAGAACCCCCGCAACAGGTCCGGGATGCTCCTAGGAATATCGATTCTCCGTGAACCTGGACATCAATCCGAACTTGACAGCCAAGGAGACGAGGGTGGCCCATTAGGGTATTATCCGTGGGCATAAAATTGGAAAATTAGAAACCACGAAGAATGGGACATTATTTCGTTAAAAGTTCTCTGGGGTCCCCTTTTTTTTCTCTTAATAATACCGACGGGGTCCAATGGGATCTGATCTTTATACCAAAAACGGTACATTCGTCTATCCTTCCCAAACGATATAACCATGACAACACGAACGAACGTGGGTATAAAATTTACAGGTGATTTTTATCTTCGCTCTCTCTCACTCTCGCTAACTATACCCACAGTGTGCCCATAGCCACTTCTATGCACTTCCCATTGAAACACCTTGTCCGTGTAGTTTTAAACATTTAATACAGTCATAATATTCACTACGTACTTACAAGCTTATACTTATGGCTGATTAACCAAAGAAATATGAAGGTTGGTATGAAGAACTCACGTCTGTTGGTCAAACAATAGGAGGTTCATGGAGAAAAAAAAACCAGTCTGACTACGTCACATGTGCGTGACTCCAAGTCACGTGGAATTGAAGTCCACAATTCCTCAGGGCCTTATTTCCGCTAAGTGCGCATTTCTCTGATAGCTTTGATGGACCACTCAATTGTCAACTTGAAAAAAAGATTAATAATATCACACGAAAGCTATATAGCTATAGCTACTACATATATAGACACCTGTCTAAAGCTCTCGATATTCGAAGCGCATTCATCCTCAGAAACGATTCATGAGAGGTCATTAAAGTTTCATCACCAGTGAGGATATGCTCGACGGTGTAGAAAGGTACTAAGGCAAACCTCATAAAGATCAGATTTGCAGACTGCGGTGTGAATCGTGTTGGTTCGCACCGCAAAGAAAAGCTCCTTTTTGTCGGATGAAACCTTCCACAGGAAAAGTTTGAGAATCCTCTTGAACCTCCTTATACTCTTGGTACCTATCCAATGGTACTGTACTACGGTCTTAAAAATGCTACCCTGCATAATAACTCGATGATCTTTTCCGCCATACTGAAGTCTCGTCAATTTAATTTTCACAGGGTTCAGCAACGCTGCAGAAGATCTAGCCAGACGCTACACACAGGATGCATTAGTTTGCAAGTAAAGGGTTTAGTAGAATTCTGATGACAACAAAGAATACGAGAGAGAGAGGACAGAGATAAAAAGTGGTCCAGAAAAGGTTGATGCTGGGAAGATATATAGTACATGTAACACTAGGTACATATACATAGGTGTTAGGTAGGTAAGTATTTGCAGTGAGCATCGCGTTGGCCAGTGTCGAAGGCAGTGGGACTATGGCTCGTATGGCGTGTAGTACGTTCTACAGCAAAAGGGAGGGTGTTGGTCGAGTTGAAGGAGGCGTTGGAGGTAGTGAAGGTGGTAGAGGAAGGATGGAGGGCGCCTCGAGCGTCCAGCGTTCGTGAGGACTGAAGAGAAGGATGAAGTAAGAGGGGCCTGACACGCGATGCCTGCCCCAGGGGCGTAATCACGTGGCGGGCGGCGGGGGCGGCCCAAGAGGACCAAGAAGAAGAAGAAGAAGAGGGCCCATGATGCCCAGGACTATCCTCGCGTTCCCTTCTATCCCCTAACCACATCTCCCGCAGTACCTTCTCCCTCGTGCAGACTTCAACTTGCGCAACCTGCCACCCAGTGCACGCAGACCGATGATGGACTTGGGCTCTTTTCCTCCCTCCCGGCCAGCACCGTTCCTTCCCCCCTTCGGCGCCGCTACTTCTTTGTCCCTCTGTCGACTCTCTGAACCCTCTCCTGAAGAAATTCAGCTTCCCTACTGCCAGCCCATCCCCATCGCTATGCCACGGGGCACTGTGATTACGCGGTGTACTGCCGACAAAACAAGACGCTTCAGCGACGGCTACATGTACTTGCTCTTTCTGAACTCGTAATAAGTATCGCCTCCATTCCGAAATGCTTGACTGTGCTCAGACATGATGCACCTACTCTGGGTCCATTCTCTTGTAGCAAATTAAAAAAGTCTACTGGCTGTACAATGGGCGAAAATACAATCGGTGTCTATGGAGCTGCAGATCCTTTTAGTATACGAGTAATATTGTCGCTGGTTCGGTAATGGCGGTACGAGAGGGGACTCGCCATCGAGTAGCACGACTGGTTGACTATGGAAATGAGAATGGTGAACGGCGAACGGAGAACGCCTCGGTTCAATAGACCTTCGACCCTTAGGTCCGGATAATTTGTTTACGAGGAACGCACGCGGCCGTAGCCCGATCGCCGGAGGGTGAGCATAGTCAGTCTCTCGGATTCTCTTCCCCGGCCATTTTCAGCCCGGAGAGCCAGTCGCTCGCGCGACCTGAACTCTAGATCTCCTATACGATTTACATACGATTACCGAGTAAAGTAGAAGCACGCACACCCACGCCATCCAGTCGAAGCCAGGAGGAGAGAAGGGAAGATGAGGACTGCCTCGAAGATGCGGTTCCCGAGGACTCGGTGGGCCCAACCAAAGGGTGTAGGTGGTTTTTAAGTGGGCAGGGATGCTGCTGGCCTCCAGTAGACTCAGCACGAGTTGCGGATGGTACAGCACGCTCGTAGTAGCTCGGACTCTTCTTGAGTCCTGGGGCTGTCGGGATGTCGATGAGCAGCACTCCGCGTGGGCCGCTCAGTAGGACGCCAGCACCCTGAAGAAGCCGGCACCCTTCGGGCGACTCCTCTTCGAAACAATGCCTGCTCTCTACCCGGTACCGATCTTCTTCGACACTTTGAACTCCAATTTCTTTTTAATGTTAAGTCCACAAGGGTCGCAGGTACCTATCATCAGCCTCCATATACCATAGCTTGCGATGAGATACTGCCGTCCATAGTTTTCAGGCAAACATGTAAAATCGTACATAGGAAGCTAACGTAAGGTATAATAACCTAAACACGATCATCAGCCATTAGAAACGTAGTCCGCGTTCCATGTACTTTCACTATAGGTAATTTCACAAAGAGCAAAAACAAAGTAGTACAACATTTACATTCCACGGGTGAGGTCACTATGTAATTTCTCTCTCTTCCTTCAGACCTTTCTCCATCATTCATCGCTCGCCATTGATTTCAGGCAGTTTATCAGGAGAGTCTGTTACGAGAAAAAAGCTCGTGTCGTTCGAACGTCTCCGGGGTATCGAAAAACTTTTTCCACTCGCGTCTAGAAGATTCCAAGAGTACGATGATCGCCCATAAAAGTCCGAAGTGGACATCAAATGACGTTATAGGGTTCAATAACGTCGCTTTAACGGAGTGGGTGATAAAAGAGAAAAATGCCAAGGTAGCTCCCTGGGGATTCGATATGGCGTTTGAATGGATAAGAAGCCAGTTCCACACTCCCCATAATCATCCTATAGCCCGATTAAAAGTCATAGCCATGAACTATATGATTTTCGAGTACCTTTGATTCCCTTTAAGAATTCCACCCCCTCACGCCCCCAAATAATCATCGAAAGGATTTATCCATGGCGAACGTCCGGCGAAGTGGCTTTGGCCGGCCATGTACGCGCGTCCGCCATCTTGTAATTAGGGGATCAAGGAGGCATCGGTTTTTTGAGCCGGAGGCTACAAGAGCAACAAGACTGGCCGCGTGCAAGAGCAAAACTCGTAATATAAAAGCAAAGCCAGGGGGGATACAGGAGCAAAAAGATACACGAGAGCAAAATATTTCATGCAGGAGAGTGCAGTTGCGAGAAAGAGAGAAAGAGAGAGGGATCGAGAGAAGCGTTCACCAGATACAAAACTGCATGGCATAAAGGACGAAGAAAACTGTACCAGAAGATACAGCGTGACTCCAGCACCAGGGATGCTGTAAGAATATATACAGTACCTCACTTGCAAGAGAAAGAAAGAAAGAGAAGTCACATGTATAATATATATACATATATACATCAGAAAGAAAAGACAAGCTAAGAGAAAGAAAGCCCACGTAAATGAGACAGAGATAAGAGAGAAGCGAACAAGATGGAGGAAAGAGAGGCGCAGTGCATATATATATATATATATATATATATATAATAACAAAGTAGGAGGAGGATTGGAGGAAATTCAATTGCAATAAAACCAGTAAGCGTGTAATCTTACAAGGAGAGGCGTATAGAAGAGCGAGAGAGATGGTGAGACTGGATAAAGGAGTAGGAGCAAAAGTTGAAGAGAGATCATCGTCGGGAGATGCTCGCTGATACGGAGGATACTGAAAAGAGTAAGAGAACACGTTAGAGGTCTGGTAGGTCGAGCCACCGCACGAGTTACGTATCAAGAATCCGCCACGGGCGTGGCTACATCAGCGAGAGCCGCGCACCGCTTATCCCTGATTCTTTTTTTCCAAGACAATTCGAAGACGGGAGTGGCTGGCATCCTCCGACAAATTACAAACGTACCGCAGTACAGGTTATAAAGCAGTAGATACCAATGAACTAGGACGTTGAATGCACATGGAGTTATTACGATTGGAGCAAGAGAAAAAATTGTGCAAAATTCATCCCAGCCTAACCCAATACCAAAGCCAAGTCAAGATAGTGTCTATTGATTCTAAGGATATCCTATTGAAAAATTGACGAGAGTTATGCGCGTCCTTGTCTCACTCACTGGAGAGACCATCGCTCCGTCTCTCTCGCACTCACGGCCGGTATAGGAAATACGAAAATTTCAAGAGCCCAGAGAGCCCTTTCGCCCTCTGTTGACCGGATCTGTAATGACTTGATATATATAAATTATTTTTTTTGACTCGTTCTGGATATCTGTTTTTTTTTTTTGTATTCTATGATCCACGTAGTAATTTCTTTCGCAATCTAAGGAACTGCGAGTCTCGAATGGTATATGGGTATCGATCCTGATAGATGGTGATCGCCATCGACGGACGCCCTTATCATGGAGCAAGGATCGCTAGACGTGGATCCGCCCTGCAAGAACGCCAGGTAAAACGAGTGAAACGTCTTTGATGTCTGGACCTCTTGAACACGACCAAAAGTTTACACCGTTTACACCGTTTACACGGTTTCACCTCGTGAATCAGATATAGGTATCTGCAGTATAATATATCACACAAGAGCGCTTGGCCCTGGGCACCCTCGGGACATGCGGGTGTATAATCTTTGGCTGCTCGAGCGGAGCTAAGAGTTTGGGCCCAATTACAGGGCCAGTACCACCGAACGAACGCCTCCACGTTCGGGACTCATGGGGCCTCCTGAGATCTACGCGGGCCTATACGTATATTCGTGATGCGGTATTCAAGGTCGCGTCCAAATAATACTTGCTTGTCTCAAGGCGTCGAGATTCGACGCTCCGAAAAGCGACGGAAGCGACACCATCGTCTTTATATGCATTAAGGATTTATATTCTATTTATCATATACCTATATATGTACCGTTAGACAATTATGCCTTATGGCGATCAATCCTGCCTAAGAATAAAAGGATATTTCACGATATTACTTTACACTGTATAACGGGGTGCTCGATTCGAATCATAACTTGGGATACGAAATGGTTTTGGGAATCAAGAATGGGAAATTCGCATACACGAATCTTCGATTTCTAGAATCGTTAATGTGTCGATACTTAGAATCGATTCCAAGGAAGGCATCACGTCTAGGATAAAGAAAATGCTATGGTCTTTAAAATCGATCAGTTTTATATATGGACTTTCTGATGAATGTATATATATATACATATATATATATATATATATATATATATGCCAATGGGAATAGGGAAACTATACCTTATATACTGACTACCGAAGTCTTGCTATTAAAATATTTCCCTGTATAATTTACTCCCATGCCATGGATGGACTAGATAATGGATTCCGCGTAAACTATAAACTTTGCGAACTCATAGATTTTGGGTGAGAGAACGCCGGATACTCTGGGTCCAGCAGCACGCGATCTTCTACGTGCGATTTTCGCGAGGGAGTTCGGACGCCGTTCGATTCGTGCCAATAATAATTATTGGTAGACCGTATTAAAAAAATTGATACTCACGAAGATTTCCTGGTATAGGATTATTATTATTATTGTAGGTTATAAATGTTTTTGTAAAAAAAAAAAAAACAATTTTTCTAATACCACGGTCTTTCGTTACCGGGGATGAATTGTCCATTGCGCAAAATTTCTTTGGAATCGAGATACTGTGAGCGAGAGAGAGATAGGGGAAAAGGATGGAGAGGAAGAAGGAAAGAAAGCACGAGAGCAGATGAGAGATCCGAGTTTGGCTTTAGGCTTGAAGTAAAAAGGCTGACCGGTGTTGCCACTCGAATAATTGACTACTAATATAAAACACAAACAACAGCCGCTAGTTGAAAATACATCCACCTGCGAACAAAGTGCTATCAGTAATGGCGGACGAAGACGCGCGCTCCTTTTTTGTTAAGCTTAGGCGTAATCGAGTGCGTTAAAAATTAAACAAACAAAAAAATGTGCAAAGCATTAACCATAAGCCTGGTATTCGTTTTATGACGGCACAATATTTTTTATCGATAACCAAATGGAATTCTCGTCACCCTTTGACTTAAAGTTTTGATTTTTAACCATACAGCATCCCTATGGACCTTCAAATAGACGTCGTACTGGTTATAAGATTTTACTCAAAATAATTGACCAACAATGCTTCTTATATCCAATTAAATTTCCTATCCAATAAAACGGCGACTGCACGATCAGCCATTACACAGCATCACTACCATCTTCCCAGCTGGACCGTGTAATGGCCATTCGGACGGAACTGCTTCAGTCTCTCTCCATCGGAGCGGCAAGCGAGCAATTTTCTTGCAGCTCAACTCGCGAAATTAAGAAATAGCAATGCTGTTATATACTTGTACAGGCAAAGCACATAGACGTAGAAGACGAAGAAACAATAGAAAATTCTTTCTCGTTCTAGATAACTCATAAAGCGATCATCAATGAAATATAAAATCATTAAATCATCAGACATACGTTTCCGAAGTAAGCTGATGGCTATATTAACATTTTTTTAAATAATACAAAAATATATCCCTATTTTCAAAAATGTCAATGCATGGTCGTTTACGATATATATCTATATATATATGCATATGATAAAAGTGACTATATATACATGTATACACACAGAGGGTAGGAAGAGTGAAGATGAAAGGGAAGGAAGGGAAGGAAGGGAAGGAAGGGCTGCTCTTCCTGACCAGTCGAGGCCAAGACTCGGCCACATAATTAGCCAACATCTATCAGCCTGAAGCTATCGGCTCAGTATCCAAGCTCGACCCACCCTGGAAGCGACGGTATCGTCTCTCGCATAAAGGGTGCTCGCGGCCTACCCACCACGTGTGCTTTCGATCTGCCATCTTGGCGGTTATGATCCCTCAAAGGATTATATTCACAAGAATACAATATTTCTGTTAAATAAAAATCTCTGCTAATTCAATATAAAAATTGGAATACTAACAGTGAGATTATCGTAATAAATTTATTAGATAATAATTAAATAATAACACGCAATGTCAACACGTTAATTTTAGATACCCTTAGGGTTGTAGCATCAATATTTTGATATTAAACTCGAAGAGGATAGTCTGAGATAACCTCAAAATCACTAATTACTGTATATTCTAATGTATTGAATTAAATAAGAAAGGGTAATAATGATATCAATAAAAAAATATCTATAAAACCATTAATTGACTATTGACTCCCGTAGTCCTTACGAAATTCTTGGGTCAGGCGACACCGTGAAGACGCGTTTGTAATACAAGTGCAGGGAAGAACGACGCGTTTACATGAGAACGTCGATGAGAGCGGCGGTACGTTAAATCGTGTGCAAAAATGCTTCGTGAAATATTCATGCCGGCGGGCAGTGAATATGAGGAGATAAAGAGTGAGTGAGTGACTGACCGAGAGAGAGAGAGATAGATAGATACAAGAAGAGTTGCGCGGGACTATGAAGGCTTTTTGGCCTTTTCAAAAGCACTTAGCATATTTCATGTTAAACTATCCGCAGCACGCGCGCAGCTGTCCCAAATCCCACGTGTCGTGATTGCATTTGGCTTCGGGATAACAATTCCGAATAGTTTGCCCTCTGTACTTACTTCGGACACCGGGTATTACTGTTACTGTTTTGGTGGCAACCGACAGTTGGACACCTTTTACCTTGGGGCCGAGGACTGACTAGGATAATAAAGGATGAAACTCCTCAGATTCCAGTAATAATAATAGCTATGAGTACTGATAATTTAAATGGCTGACTGAATCGCCAAAACAATAAACTCATGTACGTATATAAGCTTAATATAATCCAGTGAAAATAACGTTGGCTCTGAATATAAGAAATATACGTATCTTTAGACTCTTTGAAAAATATATACCAGCTGTCCGACTCTTCGCTTTTTGTCATTACAGAAATCGAGTATGGTTTCGTGAAATACAATAATTGTCAGTGGGAAAGATAAGCCGAAAGCTATAGTAAAATTGTATGGTAGGTCTGAGTTATGTTTTTTGTTTGAAAACGTAATTTTGCAGTAAAAATAAATAGAATTATATAATTATGGGTTTTTGCTACTTGGAGGAGAATGGACCAATTCGGATAATTTGAATTTCACGTCTGAAGGGAAATTAACTTTTTCCTGTATAACTTTTGGGTACGTGTACATGAAATAATGAAATGAAAATTACTGTTATTTTTGTGTATGAAATCTTTTGCGATGATCAACAATTGATTTCTCTTGTTTGCAAGTGGGAAAACAAACGTACGTCTGGTACAATCAGACGTATGTAAAGAGAGTTCATGATTCCTGTCACGTGCGGAATGGTAACGCGTATGCATACCTTAGAATGATCGTTCAACGCTGAACTGCCAAATGACGTGGCGTCTTTAATCACTTAATCAGCAAGTCGATAATTTACTGTTCCTAGATTATGCGTATGTCGAGTACAGTCTGTCGAAGTGTTGAGCATATAAAATCCAGCTAACAGCCTTTTGTAAGTAACACCGACTATCGGCAACACTTCAAGTTGCTGGCGTCAGTTTCCTTTTTACAGAACGCCGTAGACACGTGCAGGCGCGTGGCGTAAACTAAAAAGGGGCCCTTCGTGCTCCCTGTGTTCAAGTTCAGTCGCGGGCCAACCGTAATTACCCAGCAGTTTTAGGTTTCCGCCGAGAGAGACACGATCCGCCATGATATCCATACCAGCACCATATAGAATATCGATAATTTCCAAAATTATTCTCAAAAACAATGATTGTCGTCAGAAGAAAAAAAAAAAAAAACTTAATGAAAACAATTCAATTATAAATACAATACTATGAAAATTAATCCAATAATAGTATGAATTACAGGAATATCGACGCGATTGCATTGAAATGATTATAGTAAATTTTAATAATATTTTCCCTACGTTAATTCTTCCATGACGCAACTTCTAAAACTGATAATCATTGACAAGCATAAAATGATAATGGGCCAGGGTTTCTCGTTCAATTTATCCAATGTATAGATATAAGAGGGCACATAACTAATAGGTACGAGCGGCTAATAAAGAACAAGTCTATCGAGAGGCTCTTCGCTTAGCAAACAAAACAGCGACGTTGGCCACGTGCGATACTAAAATCATGATACTGTAAGGTTTTGCCGTTATAGCAAACCCTTACCAGCCCTCTTGAGTATCACTAGAGCTGAAGTGGAGCTGCGCCATCGAGCCTGAAAGCGAGACGGGGTTCGGTTTACTCGACGACAACGAGTAAACGGATCGACGAATAGGACAAGGAGCCGCGTGCGTCGTACCCTGTAACATGCGCGACGTGAATGCGCGCGTGTCCCTCCTTTCATAAATTACATGAAAACTTTTTCCCTTGGCATTATTAATAAAATCCACTTACAGCTACGGAGTCGTATTCACTTTGTCACCGTGAACACAGAAAAAAAACAAAGAACCCAATACCAACCTTCGTGATAAATTATACAGAACAAAGAAAGAAAGAAAGAGAGAGAAAAAATAGCAAGCCAGAAATTTCATGAAAAATTTTTTACAAGAAAAACAAACAAAGTGGCATCGTAAATTATTAATGAGATAACAAAGTGGGGGGGAAAAAATGAATAATTCAAAGAAGAGTAAAGAGAAACGAGACTTTTCAAAGATGGTGGTCCAAACGGAGCTTGTTATTCGTATCCGGTAAATTCGCTACTGTACAACGAGTTTAAATTATAAGAATTATAATAGATTTTGTTGTTTGTAAATTCAAGGGTGTACCGCGCTCATTGATACCAGGCACGCGGATGCCTTTCGTGTAACGGGGATTCGACGTTGCACTTCCGTTTTCCGGCAGCCAAAGGCGCCGTAGCCTCCGGGCACTCCCGACCAAAAATAACCAATAAGCGGCCAATAAAAGCAGACCGTTAAACGCTCCGAGTTGCTCTCTCGCGAGTAAAAGAGCTACCGGTTAATTACAGGGTTAACCCTACACCGTAGCCAAGAGCCCAGGCCCTAATAGATCCGTCTTTCGGCAAGGTGAGCCTTCACCGAATTTTTTTCTCCCAGACAATTAGCTTCCACCAATTCAATATCTGAATCCGTTACAAATCCCCGTTCAACTGGATATATTAAAAAAAAAAAACTAGACATTATTATTTGAAAAAAAAAATATTTCACCAGACGAATATTGATCCCACGCAGTTTTGTACATGTGAATTTGTCGTTTATACAAAACTCCAAGAATCCTCAATTTTACCTGACGCATGTGCGGTATAAAAACTGCAAAAAATCAATCAAATTCCATATTCGCAGCGTCGTACGGAACGAAGGACGGGAGTCGTTCTTATTACATAACTGTTACATTCTTTCAAAACGGAGGCTCTGACAGGAGTCGCGTGCTCGCCACGGGGGTCGCACCCCATGGAGCTTCACCTCCGACACCTTCTGATCTCTCTTCCTTCTTTTCTCTCATCCCTTCCTTGTCGGCGCAGGCTTCTTAGTCGTATGACGGATGCGTGGCCGCCATAGTGGACGCCAAGGATTACCAGCGGGTATAATAAGTATCAAGATCTTGATCATGGAGAACGGTACGGGCTCTGGTCACGTACGTAAGAAGCGTTGTTTGAACTTTAAAGCTTTCATTGCTGGCGCAATATCAGGTTAGCCATAGAGAAATGGTCGATAGTCTGAAAGCAGGTAGGTAGGCAGGCAGGCAGGCAGGCAGGCAGGTAGGTAGGTAGGTAGATAGGTACAGCGCGGATACAATAAGACGAAGAGAAGCGTGGCGTGAATAAATTGATTAAAAAAGATAATGAATCACGAGTGGTGAAACCCGCCACTAAAACTCATTAAGCCAAAGATTCGACGGATGATTTATTGTGGATTAGCGTTGTTACTACTACCTGAACTTCAGTGCGGAAAGCACAAGAGAGTAGCACAGAAAAATGGTTCATATCCTTTTGTGTCACATGATAAAATTTCACTTTTTTTTTTTTTCTCTTCCTAGCATTTCCGTGTAACCAAACGATAAAAAAAAACTAATCCTGATATTCTGAAATAAAATAAGGATAATTAAAGAGTGACAGGCATAATGGACTTTAGAAGAAATATTTTAAAAAATTAATACTCAACGATAAGGAGAAGACATTTAATTCAAGGGATGTCTAGGACGCCTACGTTGGTTAAAGGATTTTTCATTTGACCAGGTCCTTTCTGCTAGTAACCTAAGAAGGATGTGGCGACCTCTACAGGATCCCGTTAAACGACTCGTTAATTGTATTTTTAGGGGCTTCTAGCGAGAGGTTCCAGCTCCTAATTTACCGACTCGACCGTTTGGTTTATAGCAGTCCGATATACCGTTTATAGTATAACCGACACTACACCTCGTTAAATCAAAAGGCCCGAGTGCGCTTATATCTTCGTCCCTGAAGAATTATAACCAAACGAGCGTGGCTGCCGGAGCCTTCTACGTATCGTACGAATTCTTATTCAGAGCCAATCTCGAGCCACGTACACAAATTATAAAGAACGATATATAGATATATATAGTTATAACACAAAAAAAAGCACCATCCACATGATCCAATACTGGAAAAAAAATAAAGAAAACAATTTTTTTACAAGTAACCCAATCAATCTACAACGTATCTATGCGATTTTCTAAATCGTCAAAACTCACCCAGTATAACCGTCGCAGAAGTCCACGAGGGTAGAACAGACAAAGTGAAGGAAAACAAAGGTATGAAAAAAAAAACAGAGAAAGAAGAGAAGCAGAAGCATCAGCCATATGGACTTATCCAGCAACGTAGTCCGAAAATAATAAATCTCTGAGCGTGCTGCGGGATTATTAAAAGAGTCCCTAGCTCGTTCCCTTCTCAGAGCGGAGAAGAGAAACAAAACGCATTACCGTTTCTTAATGAAGCTGAGGGTTACGAAGGAACCGACGAACCGACCATCCAAGCGTCCCGTCCGTCCGACCGATGAACGAAAGAATGAACGAACGAATGAACGAGTGAACGAATAAACAGCGTAGAACGACGGATGGATGGACGGGACGGACGGTACCATTCAAAACTAATTGGAGCCACGAGATATTAGAGCAGCATTCAAAAAAGGGTCCACGGGTCCAAAATGGGGAAAAAAATGCTCTTAGGACAGCAAGAGTCAAGGTGGGTGTGTAAGGGTGGACCAGATAGATTAACAGCTAGTTTGTTCCTCTTGCCAGTTTGTTTAACGATATTTCATCACGTTCATCTTGTCTTGAGAGAGGAGAGAGAGGAGAGAGAGACAAAGAAATAACGCCTTTAACGTCACATCGATGATACACACTGACGGGTACTCCATTGAAATTTGGATTGCCTTAGTTCACGTAGTATCCAGATATAGTTTTTAGATAATTATATTTAGATAATTACATCAGATACTGAAAAGATGAAAAACGTCCTGTAGATACAGACAACTCGTGTTCCGAAAATAATTATAAGATTCCTTTGTGTGAATTCCAGGTAATTCTTTGAGGTCGGTGAAAGTAGCGAGAAAAAGCGCGGGAGAAAAAGGTGAATTCAAAAGTATACGAAGGAGTGTGAGGAAAGCCGTATGCAGAGCGTCCGTTGACAAAATGGACGAAATGAATGTGAGGGCCTTAAAAATGTAATACCTGGAAACAGTCTGTGATGATACTTTAATACCTATACTCGAGCTATAGATTATAGTCATCCCGTTTTACGACTAACGCCGGATTAGCATCTATTTATAATAATATCCGTGCATTCGTATCATTATCCAATTATGCGAGGTCGAAGATTATAATCTTTGCGAAATCTACGCTCTAGGAATTACGCCTACGCATAAGCTGCAAATCCACGGGCGTCCCTTCCCATTCGTCTCCTAACAAGATATAACGAGTCGTGAAATAATTCGTATGAGCGACGCCAGTGTCACCTGTCGACTAATTTCGCTACTTATTTCCCGGCATTCCACGGGACTTGGCCAAGTACAACGAAGAAGTCAATACAACCTTCGTAAGGACCAAAGGAGCTTCGCTAAAATCGTTAACGGGCTCGTCTTGGTCGTTATCGGTTGGCCGCTTTAAAGCAGCGTGTATTCCTTCAATTTTCTAGTTGAGTAAGCGATGTTTGAAGGGCCCTTGTGCGCCTGGCAAAGCGTGCACTATCCTGTTACGCGATCTCTACCAGGCCGCAATCAAAATTCAAATCACACTTTTACGCTTCAACATAAAATCAATATCTCTTTCTGGCCGAATTACATTAAAATCCTTCAAACATACAGACAGACGATTCACTGACCCTTGAACCCTCGTACCTCTTACCCGAGAGCCTTACGTCATCCATTGATAACGGTCTCTGACAATAGATTTAAGCTTTTGAATTATACAAAAATTGCGAATTTTTGAAAAGAGAGAATTACAAGTAAAAAATAAACAAAAGGATACGTAACGTATCCAAAAATATGGTGGCTTATAAATGGATTTTCTATATTACCCCCCCACCCCCACCCTCACCCCCCCCCCACTGTCTGGCAGGCGTTGGACACCGACATGGGTTACTGGTTCATTTAAATAAGTTAAGGGTCTCGCTTAGTCCCTTAGCAGGTCCATTACAGCTGGCCAAGAGCGGCTAATTACCTGCCTGACGTGAGTTATAAACGTCCTCCTCAACAACCCTCTAAAAACTACCAGCCAAACCGCAGCATATCCCACACTCGCATACTTTCGACTGAATTCCCATTTTTTTTTATTAGTAAAATTATGCAATTAGATGCCTTTCAGTGACCATTGAATATCTGCATATGAATTGCACGATGCAATCAGAATGTAAAATACATAGCGTATCCACAAACATACTATATGAACTTTACAAAGTATAATAAAATGGCGCATCAAAGTAATCACTAGTTTACCTATAAAAGTACCGGAGCAAGTAACCGAAACCGCAGATTCTTAATTGAGAGCACTTCCGTTTCCATCAAGTTCCTCTCGAAGCCCGAATGATCCGCTTGTCTGACAGTTGTAATTTTCTAATAAACGATCGAAGAAGGCGGTGTTCTTTAAGAGGTAAAATTAATCTAGTTTGTCATAAGATGGGCGGGTTAGTTCAAAGTGCCGCTAATGAGAAAAAGGCCGGGCTCCGTCCTCCTATTTGTCAATGGGATCACCGCGGCCATGAATCACGAGATGCGATCCCGGCAAGGCAAGAGCCGGCGAAATGCGCACGGACTTTGGCAGCTGTCGGTACAGAACGTAAAGTGCATTTCAAGTGCATCATTATGCAACGATATTCATATGCAATGCAACAAGAAGCGTCCATATCCAATTGACAGCTAAAATTGAAATGTTATTCATCAGACGAGTGATGTATCTTTCAGATTTTCGGGCATGCTATGCTTGCTGCGAGTGCGAAAGAGAGGGACTCATGGCTAATTCTATGTACAAGAGAGAAACAGACATAAGATTATTCCAAATCCACCCAAATACACCCTTTGTCGTATTCTTTAGGAATTCTGCGACTGAAATAACAATCATATATTTCGAAAAGTCTAACGTAAGATATAAAGACAAAAATTTATACTATACAGCGTACATCATTACGTAACAGATGACTCCGAAAAAAGTGAACGTAAAGATGCCCTCGGGACGGCCAACAAATAATACCATTAGCTCAGCTCAGAAGCTGGAGTTTCTTTTTCCAACTTATACAAAGGCGAAAACTAAATAGACTAGGAAATATTTTATGCATCTAATTATAGAATTCGTGTGCGTAAGAGGAAATAGGAGAATCTACGCAGGCAATATTGTGGTTAGTTGGAAGTAGCATAACAACGATGCGAACATGGGAGCTTGACGAGATACACAGACACTAGGGCGGAGGGAGTCTATTTCATGGTTAATTTGACTAACTCGATTTCACTACCACCAGGCACCATCACCGCCGCCAATACTAGTACGAGTATAGGAGAGACCACCACCGACCACCAGTAACCCCAGTACCACTGGCGGCGTCAACCCCACTACCATTAACGGCGCCACCCCGTACAATCGAGACCAGTAAACTGAGTATAGGGTGAATTCACTGGACGGTCTCGTGATGCTCTCATCCCCCATGGCAAACGTCGACCTGGTGTCGTTTCCAGTAAAGCACAAGCTTCTCTTCCATCCCCTTCTCTTCACCTTGCAGACCCCTCAACCTCAGTTGATTAATGAACTTTCTATTCCGTTTTACTACAATTTTCACGTTAAACATTAACATATGTACATGTGATTTAATATGAAAGATTGAAAATGCTATAAACTGTTGATTAAAGAAATATAAAACTGTATCACGTGTGTCTTTATCAGGATCCCTAAAAACTAACGTGAATGTTAAAGCAGCAGTAAAAGATGTCTAATATTCAAAGTATCAAAGAATATAAAGGAACTAGAAGAATATAATTCTGATCGGTGTTTGTCTGCGAGAAAAAGTGAATATTTCATTTCTTCTTTGCCTTCAATGGCTGCTAAGCTAAGACGTATAACGTGACTTGACGTTTACTCCGACACTCATATACTGCGACGTCCGAAAAGATTCAAAGTCTTCGTAACAAAAGGCTGCCCAAGCATTCTCGTAAAATCTCCGTAAAATCTCAGAAAAGTCAGAGGCAAATATTAGTTGAACACTGGACTAGTCATTATTTTCCTTTGTGCCTGCTGCAAACGCTACTCGCTCAACTCGCTCTGCTACTAGCTGCTCCACCGGTTTCTCAAAAGGGCGGAACAAAAGGGTGGTGTCATCCCTCTATCTCTCTTTTTCTTCTCTTTTGCCTCTCTCACTCTTTCTCTCTCTCTCTCTCTCTCTTTCTCTTTACACTCGAGTCTTAATTACTGGAAGCAGAACGGAATAGAGAGCAAAACACAAGCCGACGTCGCTTGACTGATCACAGTCCGTTGCAGGTGACGCGTCAGCGCCAAATGAATGGACAGACAAATTCACTAAAGACGACATTCTTGTTATTGGAAAACGTATATCCTGCAAAAATATAGAAGTTATATGAAACTGAACCTGATATCTACAGTTGTGTAATATTCGAGAAAAAAAAAAAAAAAACTCATGAGTTACCAGATATAATGCTTGTTTTATATCAAGGTACTTATTCATCCTATACACAAAACACATTCTGTGCACTTGTTACAACAGAGGCGTCAGCAGCACTGAATTTGTATGATGAATTATTGACGAATGTACTTGAAACCCACCAAGCAAAGTACCTCCGCCATTGTATCGGCTTTAGCATTCAATGTGAATGGGACTCACGGCAAACCTGTCGCATTGTCATTAGGTTAAACAACGAGATCCAGTCGGGATACGTGAAGCCGACGAGTGTACTCGGTCACCACCTTGTGATTTATTCAAAAGTGAGTAATCTCCCAGCTTTACCAAATGGCGCACACGGGTTACACGGTAGATCAGACATACAGTCCACTTCGTAAACAGATTGCAACGAGTCTAAATGATTGACCTGATTTTCTAGAACTATAAAAAAAAAAAAAAAAAGAAACAGATTTCATTAGTACAAAGTCATTATCACCCGATCGACCAGAGATCATCTTTATGCACAGTTAGAGTCTAATCACGTAGCTCTCTAGCCACCTTAATCCGTCCTAACGGTTATTTCAAGCCAAAATGAAATTGAAATGCAATTTGTCGTCCCCTGCAATTTTCCGTCGGGGACCGCGCCGAGTATTTCCCTTGCAAACTATCACGCGATTACACTAATTCGGGTATCATTTATTTTTCGTTCACCCTTCCTCCCTCGACGTCCCTCTCAATTGCCCTCGTACCCCCTCCGCGCTTGCACTATATCACTCTCTCACTCTTACGCTCTTGCTTCTGGTATTCATGCCCTTTCTCTTTCACCCTCTCTCACTTCTGTCGCTACGACCCCCTTAACCCTATTCCCTGGCTCAGCGATCGCTGACTTTGAAGTGCGGTAGGTTTTTGATGTTGCCACCAACTGTTCACAACTGCCTCCTATGCAAACTAGTGAATCACGTATTAGACGTAGATAACGAGAAATTGACAAATATTCATAACTCTACTGTATAATTCTGACCGTTTGATATTTTGCTTTATGAAAATATTCAATTTTAATAACTGTCTGGGTACGTGTCATTACTCCCACGCTTCTACAGGAACATCGCACGCAATTTATTCGCAACAACAGAAACACGTGCAGCGTATAACAGCAACGTTGTCCTTAGATTATTCGCAAGTCTAGTTTCGCTACGTACTTTACTATAGCAAGGTATTAATTTCGCGGTGTGTCCCCTTGTTATTCCAAGGAAAGACACAACCCGCCACTCAACTTCGCCACGCGTCAGGATCATACTTTATTGGAAAGTGTGCAAATATCTCTTTCCCAAGACCCCAAAGGCACCAATAGTCACCCCAATTCGTTTCTGAGGACTATCAACCCCCTGGACAAAGGATCAGAATTCATAGACTGGATGAAGTGGTGCTTGACTCTCATTGGGAATCTCAAGGATTTGGTGAACCTGCAGACTTCTGGTAGAAACATATTCTCCAATGTGACCTAAAGTTTGAAGAATTTTCAAATTTATTCATAAAAAATAGTAAGTACCAGGATCCTAATCTTTGGTCAGGATACCATAGTTTACCTCGGGAACACGTAGCCGAGGTCTTAGAGAATATAGAATAAATTACAGGCGACTCCGCGGGCGGATGCAGAGCAAAGCTTGAAAATTTGAGCGGCAATCCAATTTGGTAAGGGATAGCTAACTTCGTTTCCCCATTTCGACAAGGTCGTGGTCTTACATTTCCGGTTACTGCGCGCGATTTCCGGCGATTTCCTGCAAGTGCCCAAGGCGCTCTTGAAAGCCACTCGATTCCAAGGACTTTTACTGGTCCTTGAATCTTACAAATATTTTCAAGTGCATTTTATTCGTGAAAAAAAAAATATAAAAGACGAATGATAAAATGCTCTAATTCCGTTGGAAAATTGTGCAAGAAAAGTGGCAAGCGAATAAGATAATTTAACTCCGTCTTCTGCAAAGTTCGCCACGGGCATTAGGTTATCGATCCCTTCTTGGCAATGCTTCAGACTAAAGTTAATTCATTGAAGATACTCGAAAGTCAAGCACAGATTCAACACGATAGAAGATCCTTAATTCGGCTTCCGGTACCAGAATCAGAAAATTCAATTCTCAGCCCTTAAAAGCACTTATACATAAAACGACAAAATTTTATGGCTTAAAGAAATACAAAATTCTATACAAAAAGCCACCAGCTAAATATACCCATATTCATTACATAATAAAAAAATAATAATTGTATAGATCATCTAAAGGAGTGTACAATAAAAAATAGTTTCGTATCACCAATGACTGGTGTCACGTATATATGTATGTATACTATAGAAAATCAGTAATCCAAAAAATTAAAAAAAAAAAAAACATAGTATCAGATGAATCCTATTATCATGTAAACTGGCAGCTAAGTGACTGGCGCAAACTCGACAAAGAGTCGTGGCAGCCATTTCGGTATGATATTCCACGCGAACGGAAATGGCTCTTATAAATATTCATGACATCAAGGAGCAAGTAATCAGGGCGGTATGAGAATTCGCCATGTTCGGTTCCCGGGTATCCATCGTTCGAGAAAAGTAATCCATTTACTTGGAAGCCGGCAAGGCAGCCAGGCTGCCACAACGTGCTAATCTCATAAGCCGTGACTGCTTACTCATTTGCTTTATCTACTTCTTCTACTACTGTCTGCTTAAAACGTGGCAAGCTTCACTGTAACTGAACATTTTAACGTCCTTAGACAATTTTCCCTCAACGTTTTTCTTTCTTTGCCAGCTAGTGGCAGAGTACATTTCTCGTTCTTTTTAACAAAAAATATTGTAATATAAATACCTGCCAAGCATTTGAATCCAAAGCAAGATAAGACATGTTGCCGTTCGTCGTGTCCTCCGTAGTGATGTCTTCTCAACTATTGTCACTCACATCCCGAGAAGTGCTTGGAGTAATTCTTGAGTGATTTTTCTCTTTGAATTTTTGATCCCACAGTATCTGAAATGTTAATTATATTCTTGGATCATGATACAATATATAACAAAACCTTATGGGAAGGAACGAGTGAAAGACCGAATAAAATACACGGGCGCACGCCGTGGTGCTTGAAGAAATTGACGGAAAAAAAGATTGTAAAATAAATTATACCGCCGACGTTCCCGACTCCCGGAGGCCTTCCGTCAACGGATTGAGAACTTAGTTAAGCAAAGTTAAATATGGCTCCCAGAGGTGGCACAACCTCTTTTTAATTGCAAATGCCCGCGGAGAGAAAGGTTGCGCGCAGAACCCCTCGCAAAGACCGCTCTCGGTACTCGGTGTCTTCTTCTTTACTTTTATCGCATTTCTTTACTCTTCCTTTTGCTCCATTCCTTTGCTTACTTTTCATCTATTTATACTTCTGCCCGTTTGCGTAACAATCACTCGCGTATTTTCGGCGAATTCACCTTTGAGTTTTATTTCTTCTTTTTTTTTCCACTATATAAATAATAACTTCATTAACTTTTTATACTGCGGACGGAGTGGGAAACGTATAAAAGGACAATCTGAATTTTTTTTGTCAATTTATGTAATACGTATGTTTGATCTTTATAGAAATCAATTAATTTTTCTCCTTATTAACTTTCTAATAGAACATTCTATTTTCCATTATCCAAAGTTATATAATAAGTAGAATCGTCCAGTGACATATTCAAATTAAAAAAGAACAATCCATTGAATTCTACAAATTTACAGATTACTCAAGAAATGCCACACGACATTGACTGATCGAAAGAACTAATTGTAATTGACAATTAACGAGTAAGACGATTAGATATTAACAATACAAAAAAAACAAAAGCACAAAAATCCTTGTCCATGGAAACTCACCTTCAGTTATACGTCGATCGAAAGAGCACCGCGAAAATCACCGATAAAACCACGATAAAAACAAAGTTCAATGTAAATTCGTTAAAAACAAGACGGATTAGCACAAAAAAATTTAAGAGAGTACCTCACAATTGAAACATATCAAACAAAACAGCAATAATAACACTATCCCAGTAACGTCAGTAAAAATCATCGAATTGCACTATTAGAATAAAAGCAAACAGAACCAAAATCCTAATCAGAATAATCAGACACGCATATATGCGCTCCCCCGCAAATTTAATAATAAAATGCAACAAAATACAGACTCAAGGTTTATCCTTGTTGTCAAACGTCATAAATATCCGCAGCGGCTAATCGGTCCCACGAATATCGTTACGATTGGGAGCAACAATGTCTCATAGGCAGACAAGATAAAAGAATTGGCACTGTCAACAAAATGGTGTCTCCCGGAACGCGTCGGTAGGGCAGGATAATTTCAAATACAAAGCAGCGGACGAGTCTCGTTACACGGGAAGGAAGGGAAGAAACGATTTTAGATCTCAGCACTGCACGTGGCGCGTTGCGACGTCGCACTGCGCTCGAGGCGAAAGGCGCCGTGGCGCCTCCGCCGCCGGGGGTGTGGTACCGCCTCCAGTCACATGACAACGCTCCGAGGATACGCGCGCACACACGCACACGTGCGCAATGTTAAATACGTACGCACACTCAACCCGTACCTATACAATAATACAGGGAGCCAGCGCCGCGGCGTTTACGTTACGTTACGTTACGTTACGTTGCCACCCCCGTGTTCTGGTACCAACGATTCCGACGCGCGATGTCCCGCACCCTCAGACCTTCTGCGCATGTCCGATCGATGCCCCAAACCCTGCCCTCAGCAACCCTCCATTCCCACTATTATAACGCTGCCACCCTACAACCTACGAAGCAGCTATACCCAGTACAGCCTTATTCCTCCCACGAAAACCTTTGCGATACCTACGACCTCCTACCCTACCATTTACCATTTTATATCCCCACGATACTCGTCCCCTCTTTGTCTCTACATACCGATTCATCGGATTCCACCGCTACAACTTCACTGAAACTAATATACCCTTCTTCCTTTATTTCTTCCTTCCTTCCTTTCTACCTTCCTTCCTTCCTTCCTTCCTGACTACCTGACCCTACCATCCTCGTCGTCTTATTTGCATTCTCACTGCTTTACCCTGGAAATTTTTACAGGGTTTGGCAGATTTCATTACTAGGTATCTTTTTTTTGAAGTTACCTAGAGGTACGGATGTTGATGTATTTATTAAATCCTTTTTATGTTTTCGAGTTTTTGATTGTGCAATTTACTGTGTATTTTATGGCTAGTCTGGTTTATACACTCTGGATTTTGTAGAATTAATAGTTCGCTCGTACCGTACAATACGGCTAACGTTTATGTACAGCAATTGTAACTTTAGCGACGATTCTATTGCGTATAACGATTTCTTTTAAGAACTTCATTCTCGTTTAGATAAGAGGCATTCGTTTTATCTCTAGTCCTGCTTAATGTGACGCAGTCGTATGCGCGGCAATACTCGTAACCGTTGAGATGTAAATCGAATATGTTATCCAACGAAAGATGGCAGACAACTCTCGCTACCGTTTTATGTTTTGAGAACATTCCACTGTTATTCATTTCATAATATCTCCTTCTAACGTACCCAAAACATTATTATATATCGTGTGTACGTATAATAGCCAAATAAAATACCAACAAACTTCACTCACAATAAAACTCTAGACTCTAAATGGGCAAGTCTGTATATCTTAATCGTTAAGACGGAAGGTTAGGTTAGGTTAAGATCGTGAATTACCGAGATCGATTCTCTAGGAAGAAAATCGAGCTGCTCTCGACTAGAAGAGGTCAAATCGTCCATCTTCTTGGCTGAATCTACCTGAGATACAGCACGGTACCACGCCTATGTTAAATCGTGACTGGATCGACGGGAGTAAACTTAACCGACGCCAAGAAGAAATGGGCAAAGAATCTGCATGATGAACCTAGTTTATAAAAGAATTGCTAAAGCGCAAGAAGGAATAAACAGAAATTCATAGTATATGTATAAACCAGTGTTATCGTAACCGTTTTAAAATACCAATATTACCAAGAGCAATCTTCATCGCTGCATGAAATGAAAAATAGAAAATCAAAAAGTACTAACGGTCTATAATGGGATTCCAGTCCACAGTTCAAGTAGCTACCAGCCTCTGTTGAATCACTAGGCATATCGTAATGGTCGTATCACGTAAAGCGCAACTGAAACGACGAAATCCCTGGATACTCGGAGCCACCACCCTATTGCATTCCGTAGTAACCGCCCTGGGCGTATTGTAGAGCCTATTGCCGTGGCCATTGCTGAGCCGTACGATTGGTACAAGTGAAGCGAATTGAAACCGCCGCTAGAGGCGCTAGTGCTCGTACACAATACTAAAGTCAATTTCAATCTTTATAACTATAAATCCAAAAACATCTTAGCAATTTCGATGCAGATAAAATGTCAACAAATAAAACGTATTTTCGGTTCCTGTTTGTCTTATGGATTTCTTCGAATTTTTTTGGGTATATTTTATCTTTATTATCTAAAAATCAGTCTACGATCACCAGAGCCATTTCAAATATTCTGTATGAGAGAAAAGAAGACAACAATCAAGGAAGCTTTCTGTTTTTGACAGTGAGTCGTAGGGTGAAGAGATAATTTACCTGGTCTTGCGCCGCTGGGCATCGCTTGGAAACAATAATCGAAAATCATAAATTCAATGCTCTTGGCCCTGGAGCTACGACAAGCGCAACCCTTCTATATCATGCATATATGCAATATACGTATTCATATGTACAAATTGATGACTTGTTATATCTTTTATATACGGATAAATTTAACGCAGTTGTGAATATCTAACTACAGTTTACATTATATAGGTTAACGTCGAGTTGTATGAAAGTATACGAGTTGATATATCGTGAATATTATTTCGTAAGAACTTCCTAAATCCACCTTGGTGTTTCGTTTGTCGCCATCTTAGATGTCGACGCCGCGACGCCTCGTATCTCTAAATATTTGCTTGACGCTGTCGCTACATCTACGTTGTTGTCGTAATCGTTCTCGACACATTTTCCTTAAATCTCATGCGAAGTGAAGATCGAAATGGATTTTGATCCGCTTCACTGACACAATACGCATACTTAAAAATACATTGATACAAACATTTCAAATCAGTATACAAAGATTTTCTAAAAAAATCGCATCGTGCAGGAAACATATGAAGATGTCTAACCGCCGAATTCAAGTTTTTTAACTAGAAAAAAACTGCCTGATCTAAATAAAGCAGTGGGTAACTTTTCATCAGGGAATTTTTTTCTTCGAATATAAAAGCAACATCAATGACGCTTATGTTTCGTGAAAAGTGTATAAAATATATGAACGTGCGGCTTGTTGTCGATAGATCAAAGGAAGTCAAACGGAACGAGCGAGAGAATATGTGAATTTAGGGGAACGAAGTGGAGACGAGGAGACGTAGAGAAAAAATCGCTGCGACGGCCGCCGAGTGTAAGACTGAGACTAGAAAGAGTAAAGAAGGGAGGATAGAAGAAAATTTATTATTACCTTTTAATTAAGAAATTTACAACTACCGTAAATTCCCATAAAGCTATAATATCATAGCCTTATAACGTTATTCAGAGTTAAGAGAAAATAACACTTCTTAGAAAGATTAGAATGCTATGAGCAGAGTATAATAACCTGTTGTAATTTCTCAATGGAAAAACGCTACACTAGGTATCAGACTGAAGGAGCAGGTAAGTGCATTGAAAAATCTTTGACATGCCTACAGTTAAAGTAATCGCATAACGAAAGGAAAATGCAATATGAATATCAGATACAAACGCCATGAATTTGGGTCATCGTTTATCATTGCTGACATCGGATAAAACTAAGTCCAACGAATGGTACTACAATCGCAAAATAATGAAAAAGTACAAATCACGATAGAATAAAAGAAACAGTACCGCGTCGAGTAAAAAGAATATGGAAAATGCAGAGTAGTCATTTCACTGTCATGTTGCCGAGCCATTTAATGAAAAAGTGATACGCTGCTGTTTGCCGGTTCTTGTATACAATATAATCTAGACATTACTCCACACGTTACGATGAATATTTCATTAAAATATCGCTAATACAGAAACACGAAAGAGTTATATAATATCTGTCACGTTATAAAATAAAATATTTGTTTCTACGTAGATCAACGCATGGTTATGAAAAGTACGCCAAGATTGAATTACAATGAATTTACATTAATAGCCAAATTACAATTTAATCTTTTTAAGAGATCTAAAAATTGTTATATTAAATGAACGAATTAAACTATCAGTATCTGATATATCAACGAATAAAAAAGATAAGATTAAGATAATCATTCTCATTACGATTGGCGATGGTGGCGCCATAATCGCGGCTTACGGTCGAAACTCCTGTAACTTTGTAACTCGCTTGTTTAATGCAATTTAACTACCGCGGTATTATCGCTGAAGTTCGGCCGATGTAAGGTGGAAATTACTAGTTAAATTGCATACGTATATACGAGAGAGAGAGAGAGAGAGAGAGAGAGAGAGAGAGAGAGCCCAGAGCACTGCACAAGCTGCGTATGTGTTTATCTATTGGTGGTTAGATGAACATATACCAACTACCTACGTACATCCCTACCTACACGGAGTATCTACTCCCTACATCAAGATAGCTACGAGGGCCATCTTACCCTAATTACCTAATTATCCGAAGCGATGACCTAACTTCTCCACGATCTACCTGCTGGAAACACCTTGCGGAATCGCATGCGAGTGATGAGATAAGAGTGACGTACTCATTGCTATGTAATGACGTGAATACATGCTATTTAAATAACATGCTCCAATTACATATCAGTCTAGCAACTAAATTGCTTCTACTTTTATAAATCTATAAAACAGATAAGATAATTTATCTTGTCATCTAATGTCACAGACCTTGTGTACATTTTCATGGGTTACAGACATGTCCTTCGGTTTTCTATTATGCAACGTATGGCCCTTCTGTATGGCCCAAAATACAGCTTTTCAGTACATTAGGTAATCTCATCGATAAAAGAGCTATACTATTATGTGTCTATCTATTGAGGAAGGATCGGCCTTCATGCGATTCCTATCCCTATTGATTCGAAGGACCGCAAATCTTTGCAATCTTTTCAAGATCCTTTCAAGGCAATTCGGAAAGCCTCGGGCCGTCAGGTGCTGAAGCCTTCCTCCCATGAAATTCGGATATTGCGTCATTTTTTTTTTTTTTTTGAAAACATTTCGCTCTTTCGTGACTCGGTCCTTTGAAAATCTCTCAATCTCTCGCTCTCTGGTGCACTCATCTCAATCCCTGAGGGAGGAGAAACTTGTTGACTTAAGCGCGTGGCGAATCCTCCTTTCAAAATATTGTCTGTCTATACGCCTATTTATCAGTTTGCGTAGAATTACGCTTACAAAGACTTGAGGGT
Organism: Hartigia nigra; assembly: GCA_031001745.1. Classification (NCBI taxonomy): domain Eukaryota; kingdom Metazoa; phylum Arthropoda; class Insecta; order Hymenoptera; family Cephidae; genus Hartigia; species Hartigia nigra. The sequence continues at coordinate 134,805 of JARPRG010000530.1, forward strand.
TACGTGTCTTCCTCTTTAAATCACTGGTAAGTTGCCCTGCTTTCAATGAAAAATTGTTCCTCGACGTACCTCTCCAGAATTCTACGAACTTAAATGGAATCTCTTTAACCCCAAAAGAAGAAAAAAAAAAAGGCTGCCAAAGATGCGTTTCCACTGATCCCTATCTTTTCTGTAGACTTAATGTTTAAGTGATCTATGCTAAATGTATTAAATGTATCACTCAATGCAAGAAATACATACAGTACATATAAATTGCACTGGACGCTTCGTACAAACTGGTTTCCCAATGCAGGTGGTATTACGCACTAAATCCATAAAAATGCAAGGAGCATATGCTTCCAATACGCAATTGAAATTCCATCATGTCGATCTTTCTTGAGGGCGTTTTTTCGAATAACCCTTCGAAAAAGAAGAGAATGCACGTAGGTATAATACATTCTTGGCAGATACTTAGGGCCGCCGTCGAAACCGAAAGGCTTCGGCCATAATAAAATGCAAATTGCTAGTCGGGCCTAACGTGTTCTGGTCTCGCGGCCGTGAACCTCGGCGTGCAAACCTAATCTCTCGTTGCCTACTTGAAATCCGAACGATTTCACGATTCTTTGAAGTACAGAAGAAAATTCTAAGGGAGAATAACGCACCCCTGATGGCGAATGGAATATCGATGGATTCGCAGTGAAATTCACAAGGCGATTTCTCAAGCGTATTTCGTAGCTGCTTGGATACAGCTTGGAAAAACAAATCCTTTTCTTCAGATTCAACGGCCGCTAAGATTTCTTCGCTTTCTTTTCTTCTTGAATTCCGTTGTTCTTTTTCTTCTCATCCCTTCTCCCTTTCCTCGTCTTCGTCCTCCTTCATTTGACAAGCAGAGAAAAATATTCTTAGTCAAAATGTATCATCCCAAAAAGTTACCCTCATAGCGTGATCAAGTAACATTTTAAAAGCCATGTAAAACTCGTGTATAATCCTCCTCGTAAAAATACCACTCCATAAAGAAGCTCGGACTGTTATAACTTTATCGATACAGCTCTTAATTCGTGATAGAACATTAGTTCCGAAGTTATCATGGATTCGAGTGGACACCCACGGTGCGAACATGCTTCGAAATCACCACCTCCCAAACCAATACCATTTGACCTCAGCACAGAATTCTACGAGTAGCCCCGTTTCCTTTCATTCTTACATATACATTTTTTTCCCTTCTTATTCTCATAGTTATTATACCTCCGCTACTCTTGATTTATCCTAAGATTTACTTCGATAAAGGCATTTCCAAGCATCTCGTGCCTCCCTATAAGTAATACGTCACTACCAACTATTTTTCACCTTGCAACCAGGAACGACCGTCTCCCGCAGTGAGCTAATCGGTAAAATCGGAAATCTGAGTATTTATGACTTTCCGTAAGTCGAGTGTGCCAGTAGCATATCTACCCAGTTAGGTCTTTAATTGTAATACAAAATAGGAAATTCTACAGTCAAACAATTATCCTCATAATTCCTACGAAAGCTCTTGAAAAAACCTTCTATAAATAATCTTACAAAGTATAAATAAGAGTTCATAAAGAATTGCAGCTAAAAGGTTACTGGTATAAGTAAGAAGTATAAGGTAGGTATTTCAGGACATGTAATTCGTACGTACGTAGCTGGAAGATCGAACATTACCTAACCGGAGACTTTATCATCGCGCTCCCTTGCGTCTCTCATTAGTTGGCACGCCGCCCCGGGGCTGTGCGTGAGTTTAATTTGTGAAGGGTATGCGTGAACGTGCGAGTACGTACACGTAGCTGTGGATGCGTGGATACATGTGCGTGTACAGCGTGGGCGGCACGCACGCTACATTCCGTAGCAGCACACGATCACCATATAAGAGAAGCGCACGAGCACGAAACAGCGTAATATGGGAATGTACGCGGCGGTTCGAATTTAAGTGAAGAGAACAAATACCCCGCTCCGCGGCTAGACCTCAATTATCAAAGAATCCGGAGACCGCGAGGCAAATTCCAGGTTAGACCGCGCGCCATACCACCTCCTTTACTTCACTTGCCTAACTATAGTGAATCCAAGTTCGACCAGCGATACAGTATAGTTACCACCTTTTCAACTTTATACCTTCACCCTGTACGGTGTATCAGTGCACTGTTGAAAATCAGTAAGATTTAAAGATCAGAACACGTGTTCGATATATATTAAAATATTTTTATTTACTGTTCATTAATGAGGTAGTGTCAACAGTTTGCAAGGTTGAACTTTGAACTTATGGAATTCGAGTCTACGAGTTCATTAACGTGTCGGTATGTAACAGATGGTAATTATACTGGTGGTGTAAATTGTTAGGTAGGATCGTCCGTGGTTTTTTAATATAAAGTGTAATTGCTGGATCGATCGGCTTTATCGCTGGGCCCCACTTCGCCACCCAATTCTCGTTCCTCAAACAATGCCAATATGTTGGTTCGTGGGTCACTGCCTTGGCACGGAACTCGTATACACACGACAAACCCAAAGGGGGATGGCTCTCTATGTGCGGTATAGGGTGAAATTTAGTGCGGAATAAGGGGTCCCTCCTAACTTAGCCTTAGGCAGGGTTTACAACCCTCCTTGTGAATCTGGCCGTGTGCGCATACATTTTCAAAATTCACTTCGATCCCACCAGGTTGGAATGGATCGTATTAGGTACAAGAGAGGCTGCTACACGTTCTTCGACCGTTACTTCTCTTTGTACAGTCTTCATCTTCCTTCTACGCTTGCTTTGGCTTTTCGAAATATGATCCTGTATTAGATTATTCAACTTTCCGGCACCCTCCTACAAGAAATTCATCGTCTGGAAATTTTGGGATTTCAGCTTCAACTGTAATGAACCCGTTAGATTTTGATAATGTCAATAAAATAAGTTTACTCGCACAAACGTAACGATAGCTCATCGATTGTGAATAAGATAAGCTGTTGAATTTTGGGAAATATGTATAATTTATAGAAAAAAAGTTAGACCAGATTGCGACGTGTAATATATTAGTGATTTACCTAATATCGTGTGTGCATCTTAGCTAAGGAGCCAGCTTGGTTCGCGAGATCTTCGGCGTGCCGTGAAATAAATGGCGGACTCGGTCGAAGGGAATTCGCCGACGGGCGGTCTCCGAAAGTTTGCGGATTTAAGAATCGAAGGGAGCATAAATTGAAAGTAATGGCCCTCGTACGTTCCACGTCGAATGTCGACTTATCTCTCGTTTGGCGACGCGAGTGCCGGCAAATGTCTTCCCGGCACGAAAGCCACATTTTTCAAATAGCCTGCATTCAACGTACAACCTTGACTCCATTAACGTGCCAATAGCTGAGCCAACACTATGAATACACTTTCATCTGAAAAAAAAAGAAAATAAAAAAGTTTAAAATTAGTATTTTTCCCAGCACAACATTCCTCACACATTTCTCAAGTGGAAAACAAGCACATGTACTCCTAAATTACATCTCGAGAGCAGAATGAGGATGAGCGAAGCAAAAAGGAAGAAAACGCGTATATATTAATTAAGCAAAAGCGATAATTATTCATATAAATATAAATAATCAATATGAGCGTAAACATCGTCAGTGGAGAAAGAATCAAGAAGGGTAAAAGAAAGTGACGTTATAGCCGTTGGCACGGTAAGGTGTCTCGAGCCCCAGGTGGTACCCAACCACCTACTGGGAGTTAAGAACTCTAAATTACACGTGGACGCGGCTTTATGTCTTCATCGCTTACAGCTCGCGACCGATCTGTAAGGGATCCTTAAACAGTGAAGACACGATTCTCGCGTGTATAGATATGCAACTAGGTATCTTTAATGTCTACCTGATAAGTCTGTCTTAAAATTGGTTAAAAAATGGGCAACCAGGGTAACTATGTATTAAGGTGATGAGCTGCTCAGATACATACGCTCTTACCATATCCATGTAAAAACGACAGGTGGATTCAGCTTAACCGACTTGCAATCCGAGCAGGACTTCGTCGACTCCTATCTTTCTTGAGGAACGCCTTTAGCGTAATGCAATATCCAAACGCGGTTCAGTCATTTCCTGGTGGCCATATAGTGGTCCCCAGCAGCAAATCCCTAGGGAGAGTTTTGTCAAAGGATCTTTATTCCACGAGAAAGTATAATACACTATTGCGCCTCCGGCTAGAGGGAAATGTCACATAGAGAGAAACCCCACGCCGCAAAAATTTGGGCTGTGAACTATATTTTATCGAATGTTGACGTAGTGCCCTACATGGCATACAATAAATGTTGTATAGAAAGATAAGAATTCGTAAAATTAATAAAATATTACCGTGCCATTCAGAGACTTTTTTTTTTAATAAACTGAATTTTGTCATCAACACATTTTTCTTGGAAGAATTTTTTGTAGCTTGATATTTTTAAATTCTTACGCAAGTAGTGCTGGATTATTTTTGTTTTCATCCTACTAGTTGTATGGAGAGCGATGGCGTTTTACAAAGTTTATCTTTTATTGGAGCTCCAAGCGCAGTGATCGATAGCACACAGTCAGATTGTAGTTTTAAATATTGAAAACGTGAAGCGTTTGAACTGATAGGCAGCTGACTGCGGCAGACAGGAGACCCTCGATTCGTTTCACGTGTGGATTTTTTTTAGAAATTTCAACATTCTGCATTGATTGGAATTTTACTCCATATCGATACGCAGAACGAGAGGAAAATAAAGGTATGACGATATCAAAAAAGTACTCCTTTTCATATGTATTATTTAAACAAAAAAATTGGATTGTATTTTACTGGATTTCAAAAATTGATTTGAAAAAAAAAAAGAAACTCCATCAGCTTTTCCAACGCAATGTTCCTAATACATTTTTCCCATTCCAAAGCAATATAAGACAAATTCCTACCTCGAAAAATGAATGAGCTTTTAAATAAAAATCTGTCAACGAAAATTCATTGGAAAAAAAAAATAAAAACGAAAAAATTGTCTTGGATGTCACAAAATCTTTTCGTAGGCCGCATATCGATCTCCCTCTCTAATAATTACAAGAAGGAAAAACAATGGCTCCAATCACGCGTTGGGACAATGGAGAAATACAACAATTGCGTGTAGGACCCCCCATGAAGATACGCGTCCAGCTGGTAATTGGACGTCGAGCCAGGGAGCCCTACGTGCCAAGTGGTAAAACCCCTTCGTTGCTAGATACTTGCATTGTTTATGCCTCTCGTTTCCCAGTCCGAATTCCACGTTCCCTGCACCAGCTTCTCAATTCTCATAGTCCTTGCGTCAATGCACTCATGCACTTCAGCACTTATCCACTTCAGAAAATCAATCTCTCGAAGCGTCACCTGCATTTCGAAATACTTCTAGAAACACAACAAGATCCTGGTTGAATTCAACCGTTTGATTGTGTCCCTTACAATAAAGGTTGATACTCTAACCTCTCTTTGTGCACGTACTAATGCACTCGCATTCACCGCACCTTAACTGTAAAACCACAAAATATTTCCTAAGTAAATCATACTGTATTATGTACTCACTCCCTTGCGACGCCAGATGGATGAAAACCTCATGCACCCCATACCAATCTTTTTCTCCATTTTTTTTTTCTTTTTGCAAATGCCCCAAGGCGTCAGGGCGTACCACTGCTAGACTTCCGATAGCCCTAATAAATCATAGTAATAGTGCATTAAAATAGGTGGTTCGGTTTGCCACATGGCACATCCGGTACGGATTGATAAGCGTGATGGCTGCTTCTGGTAGGTTAGGAAATTTGACACCGTACGAATGCGCTCTCCCTACTTTACCTTGCGTGTGGGTGTACATATGTACATATTATGTATACACTTGAGTATAAAGAAATATATATTTTTAAAAACCCAAAGAAAAATATCGATACTCCTCAAGATGCTCAAATATATAAGTATGAGTACGTAATACGAGTATATACGTATGAGTAAGTAAGTTATATAAGTATGAGTACGTAGCGCGTTTTTATTTGACGCAAATTTTTCGAACCTATATACTTTACCAGCAAAGAAGCTCTACCGAGGAAAAGTCCTACCGTTTCGTTTTGCATTATAAACCATGAAAACGGCCACCTAGTACAACGCTGGTAGGTAGGTAGATAATGCTGAAGGAAAACTTTATCTCATGAATTAATTATAGCAAGCGCGAGAAAAACGGGGAAACATTTTTATTTAACGTCTAAATGGCGAGCTTACTTCAAAGCTGGTTATCCAGTCTTATTCTTGGATCTCCCTGCTGATTTTTTTTCATCTCCATTTTTTCCCCTCTCCTACGTCGCTCCTTCTTTCCCAGCTTCCCTTCAGTTTTCTTCTTTGGTAGTGGAGATGGATACCAGGGAAAAACCGCGTTGGCTGTACTGCTGGTGAGGGTTGCCAGGGCCGCATCAGAGAGTTGAAAGGGCACGGGGTTCGACGAGACTAAGACACAGCGGAAAAAACGTTATAAGAGAACAAGGAAAGAAATAAGTTTTATGCTGGGCTATAGAACGAAAGAAAAATGTTTTATTTTAATTACTGCTGGAGTACGTCAGAGGAAAGAGAGAAGTTCCCTCCTTATCGACGAGGTAATGAACCTGTAGGACATAACCGGTAATTGGATTCTTCCTTTATGCTTGAATTGGCAAAGTCCTTTGGGAGTCCAAGATGTACTCAGAAATTTACTAGACTACCATGGGCTTTGGTTGACTTTCAAACCCACGCATATATATATAATGAAAAAACTGTAGAAAACCTTACCATCATTTTTACCAAAATTAAGAGGAATTCGAGGATTGATGTAATATCGAATACCAGACCTAGTGACGACATCGTTTCACTAGAAGATTATAGGAACATGGTGAAAATCTTGTATACTTATAACAGTCCGTTAAGATAGGTTAATTAAGATTATCGATTAGGTATAACGAAACTCGTTAAACTGACCTTCGTGAATGTTCTTAAATATTCATAGCTATCCAAAATGGACGGAGGTCTCGTGCATTAACATACTTGCATGCATCATCGTGCCTTAAGACTGTATACATATATAGTATACGTATATAGACGCAACGCCATAAGCTGGTTACCCTACTACTTGACTCGCTTCTCTTTTCTGGCTCTAACGAATTCGTAATTTTTCACGCAAACGGGATTCATTACACTCTCTCATGTGTCCACCCTATACCTATACGCGTTTATTGAAAACCAAACGAAACAAATATCAGTAATATATCACGATGAGATTTTTAATGCCCCGCCTTGCTAGTATAGCATAACGACCATCTTAATCACCAGCGTGTCGAGACGGACCCATCCGACTAATGAGCTCAGTGCAAAGCAAACACGCGTCCATCTAATACAAAGGACCAGTTAGAAATAAAGCTGAAGAATATAGTATACGAATAGAATATAGCGATATATCCTTTTGAATAAAGTGATGACTGTATATTTATATGCATAAGTGCAAACAAATTGCAAAAATGATTCGAGATCACCATATGTCTCGTATGTAATACCATATCCCATAATACATATGTATTCACGCGAGTAACGATGGGTTAAAAACGTTTTTCAAATTTCCCGGGATGTCCTGAATGAAAAAACAAAGCGAACCACTCCGAGTGCAACTTTTCCATTGGCACTTTAGCCAGGGGCTAAAAATCGTGAAGTTGGGAGTCCCTCGTCGTCCGCGTATTCACGGCCCCAGGTCTGAGACTGATACCAGCTGTCGACAAATCCTGATTTTACATCCTCTTCTAGCGCAAATAAATTGGTCTGAAAGTCGCGAGCATCGTCTACCTAGATGGAGATGTGTGAACGAAAAAAAAAGTTATATGAGAAAAACTTATAAACCGACAGCATACTGTACCTATATCTAGTAGAATATGCACTGTTGGAAAGAAATTATTTAAACGTTAAATTTATCGCGTGTTGAAATTTGTATGTTAATATTTTTCGAGCTAATTGAACATTACCTATATAGTATGTCAAGTCTTTAGAAAAAGTTAGATACAACATTTAACATAAATCCACAAATATCAACACGGGACAAATGTCACCAAGTTCAAACGGGAGAAAAACTTTTAATTTCTGTCGTTTTAATTATACAACGCAATATTTGAGTTGGTACGTAACACGAAATTTTAAGTTAACATTCCATTTCGTTCCCTCTAACGCCTAAACTTATTCTTAAATATATCATCTTAATATAGAAGCAACTTTTGAAGTGTGTCATTATTACAGAAACATAATTTGACGTTAGTGTTAATTTTCTAACATACTTCTTATCTTAACCCGTAACATTACCGGGTTCTGTCAAATGAACATACATTTTATAGTGGATCTACTGGGACATGCAAAAAAATGTTAAAGTGAATATATTTTTTCTAACAGTCTGCTGTATTCGTATACAACCAGTATGCATATGAGTATATACATATGTGGTTCTCTCTTTGGCACGTGATCAGAGAAAGATGGAGGCGCGCGCCTTAAACGTGACGAATTAAGGATCACGCGCGTTTCGTCCTGGACAACCAAGGGAAAAGTAGTGCCGCCTCTTCCGTATAAATAAGCATTAATCTCCGTCGTTTTAACATGGCGTGTATTTCATTTGGTGTATAGAAGAGCTGCGAGAGCTCCAATAATCGTATGCATGGGCTTTGGCGTTCACTGACAAATTGCTTGGACCGAAAAGCCAGCAGTATTCGAATTCTCTGACAGTGTCGCTTAGTTTTTTTCCTTTTACGTACTTTCTTTTTTGTTTTTGTCTTCTGCCTTCTGAATATCCTTGGATGAGCACTGTCGAGTCAGGTAGCCAGACATGCTGTAATACAGTGTTATTGCCGTGTATATTATACATGCAAAACTTAAACGTTGATAGACACGGTTGGTTACAATTTCAAAATGGCGTCAGTTAGACTGAAGAAAGTTAGGCCTATGCTCTTGCAGAGTGCAACAACTTTAGCTTTGCTCGACGATGCGTACGACATCCCTGAAATCAGCGAGACTCGTTTGGTACATACCGAACTTCGCTAATCACACGGGTCACTGCGTCACAAAGCAAATCCTCGAGCACCGCTCTCCAGAACATCTAAGACATTATTATTATCCTCAGATTTGCGAGATCAAAAAGCCTCGATTAACGGGATCATCGTGCAGAATCTTGGAGCTCAGTATCTTTATAATCATCAATGCCTATGGCTATGCTATGCTCTTTTATGTAATTACGTAAAACGGAAACTATCAAATGCTACAATGATTCTAAAAAAATGTCAAAAAATATATGATCAATAAAGAATATTAACAATCTGTGATGAAGTTGGTACCGAATAGGATGGATTTCATGTATTATTGATTATCTTATACGTAGACCCATAAGCTGGCCATAGAGGAAAAAGAAAGGGGTTTCTCATAGGACGTATGAGAGCTCTAAGTGAAAAGGACATTCTGAGTGATTGTGGTTGCCGCAATCTTGACATTTTCCTGAAATCCTTGCTGAACGACATACGCTACTGTTTAGGCGACGGGAATTATTCTATATAAAATGGCCGCTGCGTACAATACGTATTGTATAATCATAGAAAGACCCCTCGTGAACATGTACATTAATGTTTAATGACCGAGTATATTAATTAACGATTTATATTACTCGAAATATAATAGATGAGTAAATAAAGTAAAAACTAAGATGCATAATAGCCAGTAAAAAGGTCGGAAGGAAGGAAGGAAGCAATGAAGAATGCATCGGCGTTACGTCACGACCAGGTTATGTTATGTGAACAGGATATTAACATAAAACAGAGTGAAATACTAGAGGCATGGACGTACCTGGTATTCAAAATGACGTAATTTCATAGGGAAAAGCCATGGGCACATTGAGCTTTGACCTTTGTGCCAGAGTATTCAAAGTCCAATGCAGTGATATTACATTGCCTAACTGCTGTCGTTGAACAAAGCCCAGTAGCGAAGCACAGCATCCTCGTTGCTGAGTGTAAAGAGTAAACAGACAAACTGTACATCAGACATCAGACACACGTCGTCACATTGTAAAATTTAACAAGATACGAGAGGCAAGCTAGAGTCATAGAATATGAAACTGAAACGTGAAAGGTTTCAGCAAGGCGAAACAGGGGGCGCCGAATGTCGGAACGTTTGAACGTTTTGACTTTACGGCGAGTCCTTAACCCGATCGGTAACGAGCGTCGATAAGAAAATACCCCAAACGAAATTCTAGGTTTAGCTTCTCTACGGGTCCACCCTCGCATCCAAACACATGAGCTGTGTAACCTGGTATTTTATACGCAAGATCTATAGAGCCTAGGCACTAACGTTTAGCGATAATTCTAGGGTTCTTCGCGGGATCCCTCCGGCTCTGCGGATGACTTATGTTTCGACCACGGGCTTCGGAGCATTAAGCGGAATCATCATCATTATCATCGTCCTCTTTGTCGTCCTCGTCGTCCCCTCGAGTTTCAGCAGAACGTTACTGCGTGTCGCCATTTTTACTCTCTAACCTCTATCGTCTGTATGGAACAATTAAGATATTGCCAGTAATCAAGAGAAGTTTAATAAGATGTATATAGCAGTTACGTAAATGATATGCTATATTTGAATTAATCATAATACAGTCATTCACTTGCTTCTGAAATGGCAGACAATTAATCTACGACAAAGACTGATAAGGATTACTATGGCGGACCGTGGAACGGCCAGGTTTGGTAAAACGTAGAGGTTTGCAATAAAGATAATTGGAATATAATCCAAAGTTTCTACGGATAATAGTAGAGGGAGAAAAGTGCTGCGATGGTATGGTACCTCCTCAAAATACGTACAGCCATGGCGTTTTGATCAAAACTGCAGACAGCATTACACAGCTTCAACCATCCAGGCATCCCGACGCAATCCCGCCGGATGACAAGGAGCGGGGTTAGAGGACAGGTGCTACTGACGCCTTTGATCTCGCCCGAGTTACACGCTTTGGAGCATCGCGCACGAAAAAGGGAATTATCGAAATACTCCGACTGCTCCCTTGCTTTCTGATTCCCAACCTCCATTCCTCCCTCCTCAGCATCGCGCAATCAACATCCTCTCTGTTTCCTTCATTCTTTCTTTCTCTCTTTCCTTTCTGCATATTCTTCATCCTATGCACAACCAGACACCTGAGGCATTACTTTTTTTTTCAAATGAATACTGTTTTCAGGAAAAATTCACTCAGCTTGTGGCTATCTCATCCTGTATGCTGTCCAAGATACATATTTATACTACTGGCAACACACGTCCCTTAACCAAATATCAGAACGAATTGGCACGGATATTTAAATAGAGTAACTAAAAGAGCATTGCCAAAGCGTATGGACTACTCAGACTGATTAATCTCTGGTCCCAGTATAGCTAATAGACACAGATAGTCTCTAAAACTATATCAGGGAAAAACTAAGCGCAGACTCCCAATGGACCTGAAAGCTGTTGACGACAAATCGAGGGTTAAAATACTATCGGTAAATAGTCGAGTAAAGTGTAGGGCGATGTCTATCATAGAATAGGGACTCACTCAGGGATTATAACCCTAATTTCAACCGTGTCCATGCACCATAGAGACAATCTGGGGTAACCCCAATTCAAGCATTCAAATCTGCCTACTCAGGACAGTTAGAATCTAGCAGGACATAAATATCCGTCTCACTGTTCCATAATGCAAAAAACTAGAGTTGCATATACCAAGTGGAAAGATTTACAGGAACAGGAAGAGGATACGAAAAAACGGATATACGAATTAGGAATTTCACGAAGGATGATTCACGAAGTCAGAAAAATATCTCGTTGTAAACCTAATAGGCACTCTCCTCCGTTATTAACGAAAAAAAGGTTACGGACAAGGAATCCTTCTTTTCAAGCGTTCATAAATCATACTTCGCAGCCAGATAAATGCCTCTTAATTTCGTCAGTGCTTTAAAGAACGATCACAGAATGAAGGTCTTTACGAAGACTACACCAAAGCAGTGTCGATTATGCTGTAAGATATATTTTATCGCCATATATGCTATAGTGATAATTTAATGACGCCACATTATTTTATTTAGGATTCTCTCAGCCAAAGCTAAATCATAGTACAGGCAATCCGCCAATAGATGGATTGACTTTGAGACGCTAACATCCTAAGACCTCGAGATGCCGGGATGCTGAGACGTCTCTGAAATTCCTGGACACGCTCTTTTCCCGATACCAAACTCTCAGCCAAAGGTGAGCCACGCCAAAGTGAAGGGTTCAACTCACACAGAGAAAGAGAGAGAGAGAGAGAGAGATTAGCAGTTAGCAGGACTAGACTTTCGTGCTTCTCGACTCCTAAAACTGTAGGGCACGATAATTGTGAGAACAATGCTTCTTCAGACAATTTCGGGCTAAACTATTTCTCGGTTCGCCGTACCTCCGAATTCCTTCATCACGTGTCGCGTGCATCAATGCGTGAGAATAGCGTGTCCCACTCGACACGAACTTGATATCTATAGGTACCAAAGTGCATAGTGGATGCACTACCGTTACGTCATTAAGCCAATAGAGTATAAAGGTGAGTTTGCGATTCTGAACAGAGACTCGTTAAAATTTTTCAAAATTTCTTTTATTCTTATCCAATTTCTTTCTCTTTTAGACGTACCACGGTACTTCGCAGAAAACCTTTCTTCAGAGAATTTGTCAATTTTCAATTTGACCTCGTCGAATATCGTTAAAGAAACGAGAGCGATCGACGCCGTGGGAGAAACTCGCACAAAAGTCAAGCGAAAAATTCGACCGGCTTTAAATGCAACCCTAAAACTTTCAACTGACGGCCAGAAGAATGTATAATTAGGAGGTATAAAAGTAACCATCGCCCACTCAAAGCACTTGCTGTGCTATACCGTTGTGGGTCGTCGCACCCAGAACTGTCGGTTCCCGTCGATCTCTGAAAGTTCGAGATGTTTGGCAATTTTTTTTTTTCCTTCTACTTTGGCTTCCTTTCTTCTTTCCCGAGACGATTACAATGAGTACCGGGTTCGCTGCTATTAAAGTATCTCTAATCGTTACGGGTTATACTCCCTCGACATTCGCAAAATTCATTGTAAAAGACTTTCAAGTGAAATTATTATAACGGATAA
>JARPRG010000530.1:161702-185516 GCA_031001745.1 Hartigia nigra
AGAAGTAGATTTTATTTTTATTTAAAAAAATATTCTTTTACAGAATTCGGCGTATCACCTACGTAATAATGTTTGATTGCTTTACTCATATTTTATTGCTGTACCAGTCACGTACTTCCTATATCTCGCAACTTTCTCAAAGATATTTCAAAAATCGATCTTTCGTCGTTACTTCTGGCACATGAATAGGTACAGGCACGTACGATAGTTTGCATTACGTGCATCAGCGCATAGAAAGTACAAAGGCACGCAAACAAAGAAAGAGTAACACGAGTTTTACCTTACAGAGTCCCTTCCTAGTTTTCAATCCGAAAATGGATAAGTTGATGATTTCAATATTAATTAAGTGCTTTTATGTAAACTGCAGGAAATAAATAAGTCTTCATTCAAGTGTCTCTATGAAACACGAACCGTATAATGTATATTGCATCATATATTTCATCCCCATAATAAAAGAAATCATGAGCTATTCAACAGTTACAGGTTTTTGATTTCTTCCTTAACGATCTTCCACGTAATCGAAAATATCTTCGTGTCCTCCCACTGTACGACTTTTGAGACGTTGAGCAATGCAGAAATTTCGAGAGAATCACACGCAAAAGTGAGAAATAACGTGCACTGGTGTACTTACGAATTTGGATAAATCCGGTTTCTCTTATACTGAACTTTGAAGTGAATTGTCAATAGTTTACGCGGATCGTGGGATCTTCCTCAAATAATTTCCACATACGTAAATATCGTTTGATCGTTACCTACATAATTACGCAAATCGTTTCGTTGAACGTCGATACGGAATTTAAACGTAAAGTAGTGAAAACGTTGTGATTCGCATGAGAATCGTTTTTCTTTCACTTCGTTTTTCCTGTTAACGGTTGCAGTAATTAAGATGATTTTTATCTGGCACTAGAACATGAGTATTATTATAACAACCGATTGCCGATTTACCATATTAGAGTGAAGAAATATTCTTATTTCGTAGATAGGCACGAATGGAGGAAACTGATGGCGCAATATAACTTGAAAATCATTAAGGCACGATTCTCTTTTAAAGATTTTTTTAAATGGATAGCGGAGAAATGTTCTCTTTCATTCTTAAAGATTCACATTGGTGACTCTATGTACTAATTACACAATTATTTATACAATTCTTAGGAGTTAGGAATTCTTTCATTTCTTAATATTTTTTTAAGCAATTTCCTTTTTTTATGAACATAAATGCAGAGAACGCTAGACACAATACATTAATTTACATTAACGTAACGTATGTGGGAATTTACGTCGTTTGAACAAATAGAGCGGATATACACGATACGAATAATACACAAGAATTGCAACTTTAAAGTCATAAAATCTATTTTTGTTCATGGGCGCATCTCTCCAGAGCAAACAATTATTTGCCTCCCAAATAAAACACCCGACACTTACTGCAAATCGTGTTAAATTCTAGTTGAAGCTTACGATTACATAAATGTCCATCTTGAGCAAATGTAGGTAAAGGATAAAGATATGTAAACGACTGGGTACCTAGTAGCAAATAAGATGTCTCACACAGCAAACAGTCACACAATTTCACTTTTCACAGTGCACCATACTATATCATGTAAAAAAAATAATCACTGATTTGAATATGAACCAAGATCTATGAATGGGCATGACTATTCATATATTGTCTGCTTCTCATTTGTCAAATTGCAATAGCAATGTGGATTTCAAGGAATAAACAATGGTCCATACATACATTTTACTCATGCTTATGAACAATTGCATACATGATGAGACACAACTTAGGGAAGTCTAAGAAATATTGTGCAAAATTATATGTTTATTTTACAATGTCTTATTCTATAGTAATGAAATATTTATTTATACTGTAACAAAAAACTGAAATAAATTCAGGATTCTTATTGTTATGCAGTTGTAGTGGAAATATAAACAAATACATATGTATTCTTATCCATGTTTAACTCTAGATAGGGCAATGTATGACTTTTTTGTTTTTAAATCGTGCCAACCAATGGGGCCCCTCTCACAGTCTGCACATGCTAAATATTTAATATTTTCAACAGTATTTGAAACACCAATGTTTTCAAACGTATACATGTCTTCTATTAGCCAATAGTCAGTAATTGATTCTCGTTCATCTGCTTGTCCATCACCTTTTCGTTGCATATATGGCAAAGCAAACTGAAAGTGGATTTTCAATTTAATTATAAAGTGAATAAGTTTCTTATCTTACCATATATAAAGTAGTCTTTATAATAGCTTTTTAATTTGTAATATACGTATCAATTTATGTAAAATATATTACCGATACAACTTAAGCAATACTATTTCTGGTTTTTATACTACGCATCAAAATTGTTGGAAATAATATAACGAATTGAAAATCCTCCACAAATTTCGAAATTATAATAGAAAAAAATATATTTAACCCTATAAACTTCTACCATACATACATTATTAGTGTTAAAGGTATAATCTAACCTCAATGTTTACAAATGTGGCAGCTCCTTGATTCAGCACTTTCGACGGGCAAAATGTACAGAATATCTTGTCCTTATTTTTTCCAGCATCATTTTTTAATGAACATTCCGCATTTGTCTCTGCCATTTTTATTTCACGTCAAAACAATACTCTTGTATTTATAAACTTACTTTACAAATTCAAGTACAGATAGGTATAACAAATATGCCTTATAACGGATAGTGATACCACATGCCGGTATGGCTGAAACTGGTATAATCTTCTTTTATCTTCAACCAATTTTTTAGTGTGAAAAATCAATCTTATGATTTGACCTGATCCAAAATAATTTCATTGTAATTTCAATCATACTAATTTATGATTAAAATCGAATACTATTTGTTATTTGTAAAAGATGGTTGATAAATATGGTTATAGGATTATGTATGTACAATACATCCAATTTAATGTAACAATTATGATTCACTTACAAGACATACTTTTTTATAATCATTGCCTGTCCTTTATTTGTATGTTGCCAATGCTCTTGATTCATATTCAATATTTTAATTTTGTCGCATCACATGTGGTATATCTGAAACTAGATTATTCTTCAAAAAAATTTGAGTAACTTGATTGTATGCACTAATTGAGTGAAAGATATACTTTTATATAGGCTAAATCATGTCATTTAATTCTTACAGATAAAAATGAATTTTCATTTCAACACAGCTTTTCAAATGATGTACAATTTGTGTGCAATTACAACACGCTTAAATATAAATGGGTGTTTATTTAATTGTATTTATGCATCCTATTGTACGTCTTTAAAGGAATATTTAAATTCTAACTTTTTTCCTTATCCTTGGGGCATTCAATCTTTCGACCTAAAAGATCATACTTGCTTTGATTTGGTTCAGGTTCTTGATCTGTATCAGAGCTGCAGTCACTGTCACTGGAATCTTGATAAGAACCAAGTCCTGGTAATATTCCTATACACTTCATTCCTCCGGTGTGTCTTTGACTATTAACGTTTGAAATTTCATCAATTTTTCTTTTTGTACCACCTGCTATTTGGTTCGCAGTATTTCCTCTAGACTCTTTGGGTGAAGTTGAACAATCTGGAGACTTGGTATGAGAATCCTCACAATTTTCTTCTGATTCTGATAACTTCCGTTTAGTTCCTTTTACGTCGTTTCCTGTACATGATTTTCTTATATTATAACTTTAGACGTTATTTATAATTCTTTGTATACTAACCAGTCCTTTTAACTACAGCACCAGCTAGTAGCCTTAGTTGCGAAGTTCTACCACTAAATGAAAATGATAATGATTAATGTAATATATTTTCCATAGTATCAGTAGCATAAATCTCAGTTTACCTTCCACTGGACACATTTTTATTAACAATTTGGGTGTTTTTCAGCTCTTGCTTTAATCTTGTATCTAAACTTTGTTCTTGCAAAGAGGCAACAGCAGCCTTAAAATCTCTCATTTCTTTTTCTTCTTCAAGATTTTTCTTACGTTCCTCCTCCAATTTAGTTCTATCCACCAGATCAAGGAATTCCACTTCATCATCATCCAGACCCTTTATCATGTTCTCTAGAAAGGAAGTTTTAGTTAACAATTATATGGTGCAAAGAAAATCATTTTATTTTGATCAATATAATTATTATCTTACTTAGCTTATGAGCCTCTTCATACTCAATGTCACGCTTATTTTTCTGCTCCTGCAATCGCTCGAACAACGATCTAGGGTCATATTGTTCTTCAGGTGCCTCTAATAATAAATAAAGCTAAAGAATTAGTGATTTGCAAGGGATAAAGATTCAAAAATGCAAAAGTTTAAGTGAATTAAAGTGGAGCATAAGACTGCACCATCCATCAGCTAACCTGTTGGCTGCTCTGCTGTTCTCACGCGATCCCATTCCTCCTGACGCAACTTTCGTTGCTCTGCCAATTCAGCCTCTGATATGAAACCTGAACTCATTTTTTTTTACGGAGAGTATATCTAAAAAAATATATCCCAGTGACAACATAAAAATCAGACATTTGTAATATCCAACAACAATACTGTATCCGATAATCTCAAAGATCTATGAACAGTCTTCATACTATTTACCTAACTCTTGTTGAGTTGCAGTTTACAAGTATATTAATATTAATGGGAAAAATCACTTGCATACAGTACCTAATTTCAAAAAATTTTATAATCGAAATTCACTTGTATTTGACACATGGGTCGTCCATTATCTCAGGCACACTGAACACCAAAATCGTACTAGATAGAAAGCTTCCTTTAGAAAATAAACCATCAGCCATCTAGTGCATAGATTATTCCTCTTTTAAAAACAACGAAATTCCTTAAACATTGAAAGCTTGAGATATATTTAAAATTTATATTAATCACTCAAAGAAAACAAAAGGAAGAGGAAATGTGAAAAATAATTTAAGAATTATTGTCTTGTTCGAATTTCTATTAGATTTTCATCCAGTAAGAGATGGCGCTGAGGAATACTAGGCAGATTCGACAATTGTGATGTTCCGGATAACATTCTTCTTTCGTGCTCTTCTCTGTCCATCCATTATCATTTGATAGTTTTGTTGTTCGTATGGTTGTGCAAGTTTGTGAGACGATTTGTATAGGGTGACGAGTGCATGCTTTAGCATTTTTCAAGTTATTTATCGAGCGAAGTGCGTGTTGTGCGTTTAACACGGTGTTGAGCACCGTTCTCGTTACTGGCTAAACATTTAGTAAGTATATGCCTGAATATATCGGGATTAGATTTATCCTGACATTTTCTAGACGTATCTTCTCTATTGCATTGCAATACGAAAAAAAAAAACGGACGCTATTTATATATTTATACTATTTTGGTTAATGAAAATGGAGAAAAAATCGTAGCGCTCGACGCTGCGCAATCCTATAGTCGTAATTTTGGCCTTCTCTGAAGAACCTCCGGGTTCTTACGGTATACCACGAATTATACATTCTTCATTGTATCATCTTCATTAAATTTCATTCTTATCTACTGTATTTAGTTCCGGTTAACACATCAATCACAGTTTACCGAACCGTGACCGGAAAAATTACATTAACTTTTGTAAATCGGAATCCTTGTTTGTGATCGGAAATCGCGGTAGAGGTATCAATAACTGTAATTTGATAGTAAAGTAATTATTAACGTAAGATAAAATTTATAATATACATATTGCATTTTGTTTTGCATAATCTGCAGGAAAGAAAAAGCTTTAATGACCAAATCGAATTGATGTTGAATTTTTATTGATTACTTTCTTTATATGGGGATTCATGAAAAAATGTATTTTTGAATGTTAATATATTTGAATTAAAACTAATTGATTGTGAAAGGATATATATTTTTGTTAATAGAATTTTTGGATATTTCATATTTTTAATTTTGATCTAAAGTGTAGTAATGCAAGATATATTGTAAATATTACATACACAATAAGTATAATGCTGGATTAATTTTTATCTTTTGTATACTATATGTATTCGCATTATTATATTAATGAATCTATTGAATTTGTGTAAATGTTTTATAGAACTTTTTATGGTGTTACTTTCAGTTATATTAGACAATTTAACAATGGAGGGTGGAGGTGTGCTAACAGCAGAACGTAGTCCAGCTCGTGCTAATTTGCATGTTGCATTCACTGAAAAAGGAGAAGTAAAAGAACGTAGAGAGAAATTCCTTACAGCCAAATATGGCTCTCACCAAATGTCTCTTATTCGTAAGAGACTCGCTGTCGAAATGTGGCTTTTCGACGAATTACAGAAACTGTATGAGCCTGTAGTAAGTAATCCTTGATATGGACCACTTAGTTTATATATACAAAATGTGTCTCTCCATTACATACCAGTGTTATTCATTAAATTGCTATCAAATCTTAAAATAAATAATGCATTTCGAGTCACCTGCTCTTTTAAAAAAATTATAATCATTGAATTAGTTTAATTATTCAAAAAATTTGTTTCCACATACAGAATGAAAATGGGAAGAGCAGAGAAGTCGAGGTTGACATAGATGAATTACTTGACATGGATAGCGATGATCATAGACGAAGTTATTTGCAAGTATGTTGAGTTTTCAACAATAAATCGTACTACATGCCATTCGTTTCATGTTTAAATTTGTGATTGTTATCAATTCTCTCATTTTTATTTTTAGGATCTACTAGTAGATGCCAAAAAACCTCCTCATGATGTGAAAGTAAGTAAATATAGTAAAGTAAAAGGAAATATAAGCAATGCACAACATTTTCCTTTTCTACAGAATAAGAATCTCTGTTTCAGAAATTCATTAATGATTTGCTTGAGAAGGCTAAGACACTCTGAAGAGTGTACTACGTTTGCCATGGGCCTGATGAACTTCTATAACGAGTCACAAAATTTGCTCACTTCCAGAACGTGACATAGAGACATGTGACAAGTCAGACCTAGTGAGTTGTGACCATACAAATTCGAAACCAATGCGACGCAAGTACGTTGGACAGAACTCACTGTGGCAAGAATCAATCACTACCAGAAATCAAGTATTAGCATTTGACTCGACATATTTTTATTCGCGTAAACGTTGTTTCGTATTGAAGACACAACCAAAAAGTAATTAACAAAGAAAAAACAAGGCAAACAAACTTTTGGAACAACCACTGAGACAATGCGGATGAACATTTTTTTTATTCTGATTTTGGGTGCTCCTCGCATGCAAAGTTAATGTGCTACTAGTTTAGTGTGTGACCATTTTGGAAAATTGTTCTGAAGTAGCGTAGAACCTCGTTCGAAAATAATCCAAAACCAGTGTCCTTCCTTAACAGATTTTCATAGGAGGAGGTTTTCATAAAGAAAATGAAAGTTGCGCGATAGAAGTTTAAAAAATTGCACGTACGCGCCTTGCAATTACGGAAATTACATGTTATTCTTCTAACGAACTATGATGCAAGCATGCCGAATATTAGGAAATCATTTTTAAATATTAAGGTACAAATATGTAAAGAGCAATAGGAAACCAGTTTTAACGTAAATTCAATGTTTTAGAATATTCGAAAAAAATGCGCAAAAGTCAAAATTAGTTCGGCAGGGATAAATATACATACATACCCACAGCTAATATCGAGATTAGTGGCGCGTTAACCACGAATTAACATTAAAAATTATCTCATCGCAATGGCGGCGAATCCCAAGCGAAGTATAAAAAAATATATTAACCAAATTAACAATCACTGTCGATTCAGTTTGACGTAATATCGGTTCAAAGTGCCAAATAGATAATAATATACACGAAAACGTATTGTACGCTAATAACGAATCTCTTTCGTATTTTATTTTTCCTGAAATACGTGCGTAAGATTTAAAAAAAAAAATTAAAAGAAAAAGCCTGCCCCAACGTTTAGCCACGTAGAACAAAAGGCACGATATATGGAAACTAGTGTAAAAGGCAGTATTGAACTTTATCATTTGTCAAGGGTCGAAAGTCAGGAAAGATTCTATTCGAAGAAATCGCATGCTTTAAGCAAACTCACTTTATGCACTCTTATAACTAATTTACAAATATATCCGGTTGTTATCCAACGGATTTTCCACTATAAACAGGAAATCAATAATCCTTTTTTTTTTTACGTATCTTCAATAATCAAGGCAATCTCTATTTCGCGAAGTATCCGTCTATTCGTATCTTGCCGCATTTTTCTAACTGAAACTTTCTCCTTTATTTTTTTTCAATTGGACACAATCTTGCACCAACTTCCTTCGTTCCGTATTCGTATAGAAAATTTGATTTTAATCGCAAGGCGGTATAACTTAGTTTTAAATCTCTAAGGTAGATAAAATCTGTATATCAACTGTTTGCTTTATAGATACATATCTCTCAGTTTATGTCACATGACATATCTCGTATAATCAGCGAGTAATATGGGTGATAAACACTGGGACGACGTTGATGTTATATCATTTTTGCTATTTAAGATAAAATAGCGAGAATGAAGAGGAAAATAAAGTGTTTGGGGTAAACTAAGTAGTAGCTTACGAGAAGTGTATTAGATCGGGTTGATTAGTATTGTTGTATACAGGCAATGTTTCAAATTACGTTGGCACTTCCTGAGAGCTTCCTGCACTGTGACTAAAAAAAAAGAAAAAATTTTGTAGACTGCTGTGTAAAACAAATCGGAATCTCCTTTATTAATAAAAACGAAACTTTAAGTGACTGTTTTTGAAGATGTCTCGATTCATAACGCGGTGATGCGTCACTTGAATACTATCATCGTTTATATACATATTGCCAAAGACTTTTTTTCCTTTGTTTACTTTAAATAATAAAGCTCTTCCTTTGCGATTGGTCTCGGGAATTTTCCAATCAAGAAAAATCATCATCTCAGTATTCTCAATTGTAGCATATAATGCTGCACGGTTTAAAGATATTTGTTGCTATGGAAAGCTGTGATAATTTATACCAAACGGTAAAATGGTGCTTGAAAGGGAAATTGAATTAAAAAGTGGTAATCACGTCTTTCGAGTTTACGAATCTGACAATCTTTCGTTTCGTTTAATATAAAAGGTGAAAGGAACAAATTTTTTACGAGATATCCCGAAAATTCTAGCAGACCCAATTAACAGTTGTGGTTACGCGAAAATTATGATATTAATGTAACTTTTTAAAAATCACGCCGTATCTAATTTGTATTATTGTAACTTAGAAAATTCCTGAAAATTAATCACTAATTAAGACAGACCTATACTAAATTTTCTTGTACATGTTCGATATACCATATTTTTTATTGGCGTGTTGCGACACAAAAATTCTCAAAGTTTCAATTTATTGCTGCTCATTCAAATACCAAATGGTATGACCTCGTTAACCGCATGAACGAAGCAAGTGGATACACTAAAACACAAGAGGTGTTTCCTCCTTTCTAACTAATTTCACAATTATGAATAAATTCATAAGTTAATATAAGATTTGTCCATTTAAATTATCCTTACTGATTTGCATACCTGTTATTTGTGTATGGCGCGCACGATATTTTCAAATTTTTTTGTTATCAAACCCCTTCTATTTTTTGTATAAAAGAATGAATTTCTGGAACGTTAGAAAGCCTGAGTGTAACCTAAAATTGTGACGTATGTAGGAGACACTCTTTTTCAGTGTTTCCAGATATTCTAGCTTCTTTCGATTTTCTTGCCGCAATCGAGCAACGATTACGTTAACTTTACACTCGAATACTTAAGAGTTTTGGTATATCAGCGTTTACTTATATATTATAACGTCGTTGATGAATTATTTACAAAGAGTTTTCTTTGTGCGAAACGTTTAGCACGAGGACGACAGAAATTGTGCAAGGTGATCTGTAGCGAACAACAATGATTATTTTATATATAACATTTAAACAAGTCTGGTTTATACTTTATCCTTTTCTACGAAGGCACGCATATTACTTTAACGATCAAGTGCATAAGTATATTATATATTTTAACGTATATTCCTCGAAAATACCGAGCCGAAGAGTTAAAAAAAACAAATAGAAAAACAAATTGTGTTCTCATACCCTGACGTGTTTGGTCACGATGTATACAGGGAAAGCCTAGCAAAGACTAGCATAACGCGATTATAAAATTATACAGTGAATTGTAAGAAAATACGAAGCACTTAATACTAATTACAATCAGCGGCACTGCATACGAATAAATATTGTTTATAACAATCGAAACGATTGTTAATCCTGAATGTTCATGTACGTCGAATTTTGCGAAAACAAGATGTATCGTTACTGCGAACAACTTTGAAAAACGTTATTCAAACTTTGTTTTCTCTTAATACGATTTGAAGAACAAAAATCATTATCAACGACCATTAATCAAGCGATAACCATGACTGCAGAAAAGTATTGTATTACGTCTCAAAATACAAATTAGAAAATAATCGTGTTTAACGCAACAAATATTTCTGAAGATGCAATGTGCATACCGACCCAGATATGTCATGTTTCATTAATATAATTTTTTTTGTATAAGATTTTCTTTTCTTTTTTTTTCTATAGCAATAAGTTACGTTATTTCACCGTCTTAGCCAACAATGAAAAGACTACTTTCGTGACTCGTTACAGAATTTTCTCGAGATTCGTTGTATCTCGACAGTCGCACAAATATTACTTTGCCTTTTAGTTGCTAATACTTAGACATAGATTGTAGTGAAGTAAGATATCCAATTTTTTCTTTGCAATAAAACTGTTAAAATTGGCTCGACCGCTAGTGCACGCATTGAAAAACGTAGGTAACGTCCCTATCGAAAGGATGAGCTAGGTCAAAGATATTGGCTGAAAAGAAAAAAAAAAAAAAAACAATTAATCTACCACGTTTCCATCATTGCAAAGCATACACAGGGCGACAAGATACTCAATTATCGAGCGCACAAAGAATGTCTTTGATATTAAAAAAAAATAAAATAAAATAAAAAACAAAATTAATGGCGAACGTGATACTCCGATTCATTATACTGTGATATGTTTTTCTTGCCGTTCAGCTACAGTACGTTTAGAAAGTGGCGAAATGTAACGACCAAAGAGTACTACGATAGAGCTATTATAGTGATAAAAGAAAAATAATCGAAGAAACAGAAGACGGCGATTAAAGAAAAACAATTTTTAGGAAATAGATATTTCGATCACCGCGATAACATTAGATTGAATTAAATTATCGAGACTACTTTGACGCGATGAGATTATTACTTTACTGTAACGACTATTTTGTTAGATATACGTATTTAAAATGAAAGCGTCTCCATTCGATGCAGATTAATTTTCGAAAATTTACCCGCGCGAATACTCACAATGATTCGTGAGAATCATTACCTCAGTAACGAATCGTTCAAATGGCTCATCGAAGTGTCTTTTTTTGCACATACAAACACAAAAATAAAAACGAAATAAATCACGCTGAGTTCAAGCAGCGATGTACCTCCGCAATCATGAAATATAATAGAACGTGTGTAACCGAGGAAATCCATAACAAGGATAAGAACCCACTTATAGGGTTTATATAGTAAAGACTTATCTATTCTAAATAACAAACACGCATTTAAGAATCTCATTAGGATGAACGCAGCGTCATTAGATTTCATTACTTTCTTCTTATAAGTTTCTATTGTAATCGTATAATAGTTTTTTTTTTATAAATTTAAGAAATAATCACGGCTCTCGACGGAATGTATTTCGTAATTTTCTTTTTGTTTTTTTTTTCTCAACTCATACTTAGCTACAAGTTTATAACCCCACATGCACGTGTCTAATTGTATTGTATATGCTTAAAGCTAAATCTCGCGCGTCGCCGGACGATATTAAATAGTGTCGAAGACGCTCATTAAAATATTCAATTAAGAATGTCAATGTGAAACACACGAAAGAAATCGATCCTCTTCAAACACTTCATGTTAATCAGAAATCGGCGGCATTAGATGTATTGGCAAAGAGAGGAGAGAGAGAGAGTGTTATGGAAGGAAAAAAAGATGATGCCTGTATTTCATATCATTTACGATATGTTTTTCATTGCATAGCTTTAAGTATATAATTGTAATTTGTATGTTGTATGGAAATATATGAAGTGGTCGAGTACAGCCTAATGAGCCAATTATAAGAATTTCCCATAATGAATGTAATTTGTATAGTTTATATAAGAGGATAAAATTTAATAATTTTTTCCCTCTATTCTTTATCACCACACGGTGCATGTAGTTTACACGGTGAATACACATTGTAGCCATATGGGTAATATATAAAGGTGAATTATTGAATGATAACAGAATTCGTATTTTAATGTATTCTGTGTAATTTCCTGTATCAATATACTTGTGCATTCTGGCGCTCACGTTCAGCTGTAAATTTTTGTTTTTCTTCAAATTTTTGTCACTGTTATGCACTTTTTGTAATTCATGTCGCAAATAATTATGCACATATGCTCAACTACTAATGATAGAGAAAGATAGTGGAGCATAGTGGCAGAAACTTTAAATCAAAGAATCCTAGAATACGTACGAATTGAATTTCCTATAGCGCGATGTTTTCATTTGAAAGACTGACAGTTTTTGTAGTACAGAACAAAATGTTGCCTACAAGGTAACATTTGTAATAAGTATTATTCATTCGATTGTAATAAATGTCAAAGAGACTAGTAAGAACATTTAGAATTATTCCAGTTCCTTTATCGTTGACATGTCACCCGCATCCTTGTGTTTCCGTAGTCCCTGTTACTACTTTTCTTAGCGATAATTTATGAATTATTTCTATTTCTCATAATACGTTTTGGGTTAACTCAAAAATCCAACTGATTTATTTCGTGGAATGCTGACATATTATATTGTACCGTACATTGAAGTACGATGCGATCAAATTCTATATCAATGATACCAAGAATATTATCGATGGCTGTGTAAAAAATCATCAAAATATGACATTGAGGTGTTAAGTTAAGCAGACACTTACATGATAATTTTCAATTGAATTTGAAAAAAAGTCATCTAGCTTCAAAAGCCCTTTAATGCATTTATAATATTTTATGGTATAGTATATATACAACTCGATTGTTGAAATATATGGGCGGCTTCAGTGCTTCGTCTTCGATATATTAGCCCTGAAGGGAAATATGTATTTTTTACATAGAGGCACAATATTAATTATCACGAAAATTTAATCGTCAATCAATCATGTACTCACGTTTGCATTTGTTTACTGCCGCTCAAAACAATGTAAGGTGATTGAGTCTCTTTCTGCTTTGCTTGAAGCAGATTTAGAGTACCCAGAGGTGTATCCGTCGAGGACATCCGCTTCATTAGGACTTCCTGTTCTGCCTTTTTCATTCGCTTCTCCACTTTGTTCTTTCCAGGACCCTTTCCATGGAATTTGTGAGACAGATACCTGAATGCTTCTTTGGCACTCAAAACATGCCCATCGTCATCAATATATTCCAATTTGACATTGGGCTTGAAGCCGTCTTTTTCCTTGAAGTCTGAAGTTGGTCCATTGAATCTGTCTCTCCTACCAAACTTGTCGTCATCCCTGTATAAAGATACATTATTTATATTAAAAATTTGTAGGAATCATGAGGTAGCTTTGAAAGTAATTTGCCTCATAGAAATATACGTACCCATATGTCTTGTCTTCAATAGAATAATTCTGAGCCTGTAAATGAGCAAAGCGGGAAGCAGATGGTCTATTTGAATCCTCTTTTTGCAAATAACCTTTGCTCATTGCGAGTCTTAATGCTCCACCCACACCTTGACCTAGAGATGGTTCCGCATCAAGAATAGCAACTTCCAAAGCTGCTGGTTCAGGTATAGCTTCGTCTGGAATGAGAATTACGTAAGTAAAAAGTTACTAGATTTCAAAATTGCAATTTTTAGATAAAATATTTAATTATTATATATTATATACCTAATTGTACGGTGTTCCATGCTCCACGCCCATCACCTTCTTCTCCTTCAGGTACTACTTCGTCCTTTATGCCATCTACTTCATAATCCTGTAAATATAGAGTTGCATACAATTGTTACTGGTATTGTAGCGCGTAACAGCTTGTTTAATAAAGTTATAAGATTTTCAAGGAAAATTACCATAAGCTCTTGATCATTCTCTTCTCGATTACCCGCCAGACCGTACGTAGGAATATCTCCCAAAGTCCTGCAAAATTCCGCAGTTGCATTCAAGACGATATTCCCTGGCTGATTATCTTCGGAATTATCAGCTTCTTGCTTTATACTTTGTGCTACTTCTTCTATGCTTGAGAAATTCGGCTGCTTTAGACGCTGCGCCTTCTTTAATGCCAACTGCAGATCTAATTCTTTGTCGTCCTCTTCGATTTTTACTCCAGTTAGATCTTCCGTAGGTGCTGCCGATTAAATTAAAAATTACCTTTAAGAATCAAACTTTATTAAGTGACTATAGTGGAAATTTTATATGTCAAGTAATTTACCTTCAAAATCATCAACGTCCATAATGTTTTCAGCATCATCTTTTTCTTCAGTGGCTTCATTTCGACGACTTCTTCTGCTACCGAGATCTCTAAGATAATCGGTATTATCAGGAACGATATCATCCGCTTTTAGCATCTTCTTTTGCCTAATTTTTCTTACCTAAAATCCAAAAAATTATTGAGCGTATTGCACGAGTGTGAAAATTGTAGAATAGAAGTATTAGAATATTTAAGAGCATTTACTTTTTTCTTTGTTTTCTTGAATTTTGCTAGTTCCTCTTCATTATAATATTCGCTGGCTAATTTTGGCTCGGATAACTTTAGACTTTCTAGCCTTTTACTGGCCAGACGATTCTTCACCATTTCGGCTTGCCGCTGTTTTCGTTCCTTTGCATCATCTATTCCGAGTGCGAAACTTTCCTTCTTTTCACCTTCGATCTCCTCATCGTATTTTTCTAAAACTTTATTTTTCGGGAAGCCGTACTCATCGAAATTGTCATCATCGTAAGCGTCGTAGCCTGGCTTTTTGGTCTTATTTAAGTTACTGCGTTTATAACGCTCATCGTCTATCATGTTAACATTCACAAGAACGTCATCCTCTTCTTCCAGAACACCTTTATCTTTTAATGTTAAGACGACAGTTTTACCCTCTTCAAAGTTATCCTAAAAATAAAGGAAAATATAGTTTTTTGTTTCATTAGAGAAGGAGAATCTTATATGCTACGTATGCTCGAGGCATATTTTTAATACTCACCATATTGTGCTCAACTTTGAGTCCTTTTAAATCTCTTTTTGTATATGCTGAACGACGTTCACTCCGTACTTCTTCTTCAACTAAATTTCCAATACCAAATTCTTCATCAAGCTGATCCAACATTTTAGCCTAAAACATGTAAGTTTTAGTATAGAATTATAGTCTCAAAAAAAAGTTCAATAAATTAAATTACGAATGAAAATAACTTATTACCCTTTCTTCAGCTTTCTTTTTTTCTTCTTGCAAACGTCTATTTTTCTCGACCCATCCCTTGGCGTCATCATCGGAATCACTTTCACCTAAAGGCTTTACTTTAGATAAATTGGTTTCAATTTGTCTCTTCTCTTTTTGCAACGTAAGTTTTTCCTTAATTTTCTGAGTTTTCACTTTCTCATTAGCATTGGGTGCAGGTTTATGATAAAACTCGCCCAGATCATCTTTAATTTTATTTGGGTCATCTTTCCCAATACTACTTTCCACCTCTAAAGGTTTCAAACCCAATTTGGCACGAAGCTTATTAGTTTCATCAATCGACAAAGACAACTGTGACGAACCACCCTTTGGAGGAGAAGGAGTTCTTTGACCAGAAATTTCTGGTGGAGGAGGTGTCGCTGGATGAGAAGTCTTTGATATCTTTGGTGGTGGTGGTGCACTAACGACTTCGACTGAAAAATTATAATATATACTTATTCTTCTATAACTTTGAGAAACATTCAAACTATTCAATACTGTATAAACTATATGAATCAAAAAATACTCCATATATTTACCATCGCTATCATAATCCTTGCGTTCTTTCCTCTTATGCTTCTTATGATGCCTGTGTTTTTCAGCCTTTTCACGTTCAGGGGTATGTGATCGTGACCGGCTACGATGCCGTTTCTTCTTAGTGTCACGAGCTTTTTCCGTTTTGTGTCGTTTATTCGAACCCATATTCACTTTTCTTAAAAGAACACTAGCTTCAGAATACCAAAGTTCAACTAAATCAGCATAACGTTTGTCAACACCTAACCTCACAATTGAAAGTTTCAGAGTTCCTTAGCCTGTAAATACCAAGCTACCTATTTACAAGTTCAAATTTGTAGCATCTTAACTTGAAAGCGCTACTGTCGAAAGTACATAAGCTTATGGTAAGTTGACATGCCTTTATGAATACTTCTCTTACCATGAAATAACAATACATAGATTGTATTTCACTTGCATTTACCTTTCTTCTTCCTACTGTGTTCGCCTTTGGAAGCGCCACGCGCATATCTTTCTCGTTTCCACTGAACCTTCAGTGAATGTAACGTCGTATAAATTATGCATTCCTTACTAGATGGCGACACTATTTGAAAATTAAAAAATTTCACATTCCAAAAATTCTAAACGTAATTTAACAAATTCAGATACCTATTGTTGGATATTGTGCGTATTTCAAATCTCTCTCTTTCTTCTCTTTCTTAATGTTAATATTATTTTCAATATAAATAAATACCGAAGAGTTTACAAATATGTAACACTGTACACACAATAAAATAAACAATTATTACGTTATACAAGTGTAAAATATGTACAGGTCAAAATTTAAAGAATTGACAAAACATTCTATTAGGCCTATAGGATGAAAAATATTTGGAATTTAAAAAAGAATAAATTTCATCTATGTATCAGGAAATATATCAAAAAGAGTTATTTGCAAAAAATTATCCACACCTTAAAGGTTTCTAAAAAACTCGTGTAGGCGGCACGTAATCTGTGACATTCCTTTGTCAAAAGGTAAGAGGATAAAGAGGATCTAGAAAGTGAAAAAGATCAAATCGGATGAATGACTAACGACTCGGAAAGTAGAAGGACCAAAAGAGAACCCGACACAAAAGTCAAAGCGGAAGAAGAAGAAGGATCGATGAGAGCGTCGCAGAAATATGGGAATGGATGTCAGCTCGAGAGGGTGAAGTAAAATGAAAGAGCGAGAAAAAGGGAAAAAATGAAGACGAAGAATACCGACAAGATACGTTCCTGACAGTGAAACGTTAAATTTCGTAGAATGGCAATTTCGATTACTCAGCCCTAAGATGGAAATTCTGTTGCGACATCAGCCGAAACAAATTAAAGCGAGCCTAAACTTGCCCAGTGCACTCTCAAGTAACAGAGAATTTCGTTAAAGGCAATTTTCGGTTTCCATTCCTACTACCTGAAATTGTCATTAAGGGAGCTCGCACCGGGACCGTAGGGTGGGCAAAAGGGGGCCCCCGTCGGTGAGTAGTATATTGCCTGGAAGATGATGCTCGACTAGAGCTAGGGAGCGAGTTTATCTGTTGGAATAAAGCCATTACCTGGATAGTACATGGTCATCCTGGGTCCTGGGAAGGACGCCGGTCGAATTGGCCGTGGGCAGACCCGGGGAATCTTAGGGGGATGTCTCCCTGACGGACCCGAGAAGAGAAGAATGAGCAACCAGTGGTGGGGATACTGAAGATGCTGGAGATGCTCTCTTGGTAGATGATGGGACCTGAACGTGAGACAGGTTGGGCCCATGTTACTACGTGTGCCTGTGGAACTGAACTCTTCAGGAGGATAGAGAAGCCACACAGGAACAGAAAGATAGAAGGAGAGAAAAGTCAAGAGAGGGCAATAGAACTCCTCTCTCTTGACTATAGCATGAGAGCATAAGAGTATGGGAGTACCACCGTGGGCCGCATTCTCTACCTGTGTGGTAAAACGCTCACTCAGGACCCCAAGGGGGATTCTAAAACAAAGACTACTCGACGACGGGCGCGTTGTTCTAACATCACCCTCATTACGAAACAATTTCCACATCCCTTTTCGATACTTAAAAAACACCGCCGACCGTTCACTATCATCGACTCAGTCCCATTAACCAATTGTCATGCGGTTATTAGTAGGTATAGTTCCTTCAATAATAGCGTGGGAGAAAGCCATCACGATATTCTCTTCGCCGCGTCAATCGACCTTTTCCTCGACGCGTCCACTTTAGATACCGGCACTCTCCTCTTCTATGTGATTCAGCCAAATAAATACTTCGGAATTCACATAACCTACAATTCCATCCCATTCTTACTCTTTT
This sequence comes from Hartigia nigra, assembly GCA_031001745.1. Taxonomy (NCBI): domain Eukaryota; kingdom Metazoa; phylum Arthropoda; class Insecta; order Hymenoptera; family Cephidae; genus Hartigia; species Hartigia nigra. The sequence continues at coordinate 179,967 of JARPRG010000530.1, forward strand.
TCTAATCCTTTAAAATCCATTCCCTTTCTTCTCTTCTTTATTATCTTGTAAACCTACAAAGAGTTATGCTCTATCACTAGTGAAGCTACGTGAAATTCTAGGTATCACGTGCATGTATCTACGATATATGATATTATATCTTTGAGATTTGATTTCTCATAAATTACTGACAAATAATTCAATAGTATATTATTATCAACTACACTAACCTTTGTGCAGAGTAAAAAATATTTTCAATATCGTTTCACTGGCTGCGACTGCTCAAAAAGATGACTGTTCGACATTCTTGCTAGTCAGGTGATATAATGACGACAAAACAAAATGCAAGAGACTCTCGAAAAATGAAAGGAGCTTCAACAAACCGAATGAGTTTGCTTTTATTCTAAGTAAATACATATAGAGCTCTTCTGCGAACAGGTGAGAGGGTACGCAGCCCCAAGGAGAAATCCGATAGAGGTAGAACAGATGTATAACAAATTCTCAGTAACCCTAATGATATACAATATAATGTAGTGGAAGAATTCTTTAAAGTATACCGCAATCCATGGGCAATTTATCGTTCGAGAATCAATGACGTATTTACCGTACAATAAAGATAGCAATATGTTCGAGCAATGGCAATAAATATTAACCAAGTGACGGAAGTACGATCACACCTAAGTAGCCGGCCATTAACATTTCTAGCAAAGTTTCTCAGGTCCAAAATTAGCACGCGTTACGTCCTGACCGAACCTAGCCCAACCTAACCTAATCCAATCTCCAATAAATTTGAGCCCACTGAAGAGATACCATCTTTACTTGCCGCTTTAGCGTGATTCGAAGTATAACGGACCGCCTGTTAAGAATCAGGTCCCTTACTTACTTTGAGATAAGACTGCCATGAACCACCTTCAATCTAGACAAAAGCAGGATAACGAAATAAAAGCTTCTGACGATGTTCCCGATAGGGCCTTGTGATCCTGACTTCATAGTCTCATTTTATCCTTTAGTTTTAAAACATATTCCTTATGCAAATTAGTCAGTCGAGAATAACGTGACTATTACATATGGTAAGGTATTGAGATATCTGATGGAAAATTATAGCCATTTTGTCTGTATATTATTTGGCAGGATAATTAAAATTGGATATGTTATATGAAGCGGTGAGGAAAGTGAAAAGAAAGTCCATGTGATAAAAGTGAGATTACTAATTTGAATTTATTCACTATTTACACAAGTTATCTGTGTACAATTGGAGGAGAGAGGGGGAACTATCGAGAATAATAGTAAATATCAATACTTTAAAATATACATATATAGCGGTATATTACAAAGGTATTATTTACAAAGTTTACATAACGATCTATTCACACATTTTACATCAGGGATACGCTATTATAAACAAAACTTTTGTACAAATATACACACGCGCATTAATTCTGTCTGCAAAAATAAATAGTAATCCTTAAGCAGGTACGTTTTATGTTTAATATTTATTCGTGGTGTGTATGTGTATGTGTGTAAAGGGATATTGGGGGAATCACATAAATACATTAATCGTCTCTACGACTGGGACATGTCAAAATAAAGGGGACAACACTCTGCCACCCCAGAGCTAATCTAACCCTAAATACAGTCTAAACTCGTTCGCTGCCGTATTATCCATTAAATCAATTCGTAAATTCACAATCCATCAATTTTCTTGTCTGCCATCATCACTCCCATCCCCCATCGTCATATCCACTGTCATTACATTTATCTTTGCCTTTTTTTTTCCTTCCCCTTCTCTTGTACCAGCACATGCACCTGCACCTCCTCAACGGCAATGCACGCACGCACGTTACATCAAGTCCCACCTTCTCGTGCATGGGCTTCTCCTCTCAACGCTCATCGCCAATACTACCATCACGATCACTATCACCAACAGCATCAGAAGCAGGAACTAGCCACCACCAACTTCTGAATGATACGTTCTCTCTTTCTCAATCTACCTCCACCGATTGCAGAGCCATGCGTCGTGTACATGCGCGCAAAGCGCCTGTCGTCGTCCAAGAACAGCGCAGCGGAGTTGGAAAATTACCGATTTACCGCTTATACACATATCCAGTTGTTGTCGAGACTGTTAGTGACGCAAGAGGAACGCGTTCTTACTGCGACGACTTGGCAGAATAATTTTTCATCCTGCAGATAGTCATCCGATTTAACGAGAGTCACGAACGAGGTATTAAGGAGTTCGGCGACTCTTTTTGGATTAGTTCATCATTGGGCTTAGGTGCCATTGCAAATCCAAGCTCCTAGAGTTGCAATGCGTTGACTCATTGTTATAAGCGCCAAGCAGAGACAATAAGGAAGCCACAGGGCTAGAGGAAGTTACACGGCAAGAGACAGTCCTAGGCAAGTTTTCGTCGAAAAGCAGGATGAAGATCTGTCGAGCTCTCTGGATGTGTCTTCTACGTTGCCATGGACAAATAGCACCTGCGGACGCTGCTACATAAATTTATACCGGTTTTTCTCTACAACCTTCTTCTTCTTACATCCTTCTCTGATGCTTCTCTCCTCTACAACCTTATTAATAAATTATACGCATCCAAGGAGGTTTGGCTTGCCTATCACGCACACGCAGCGCTCTTAGTTCACAGGCCGCCGAGTTTGTTGATTACTGAAACTGTAGAGAATGCGGCAGCGTCGCACACACGCTCGCTCGCTCGCTAGCTCGCTTTAACGAGTCAGAGAGGATAGAGTGATGAAGTGGGTAGGGATAGCTGCTAGCACGTACTTATTCCAATCCATTCCAATCTATTTCAACACGCCACAGCACAACTCTGCTTGCTTGCTTGTCAGCTTGTCTGCCTGCTTGCCTGCCTTCTTGGTTGCTGCTCAACTGGATAGTTTGTATGGCTGCTCGTTCAATCAGCACGGCTGTTTCAAAAATTGGATTTCTTGCCGTTCTTTTTCAATTGATATACTCGAATTTGTATTTCAACGGCAACCGCATCCGAGGACGGCCATGTCCTGATAATTCTTAAGCACCACCTTGTTTTCCTCGTCAAGGTAGAGCATCGATATGGAGCTCAGCGCCGTCGGTACGCAACACGCTTTCGGTACCATGCTCGGATTCGTAGAATAAACGAGATTCTGGACGATCGCATGATTCGTCGAATTTAAATGATCCGCCAGAGGAAACGGACAATCTCCATGGCAATAGAAGGCGTCGTATCCGGGCGGGGCCACTATCCAGTCGTTCCACCCGACGTCCGCAAAATCTACGTAGAGCGGATGCCGCCTGCAATTCTCCCGTCCGTCCTTCCGACGATTTTTCCTGAGTGCGGCTCTCCTCGCGCGCCGATCCATTATTTCCTTCGCGGAAGCCATCTTGTTCCTACCGTCGTCTGTGTAGGTGAAGAGCATCGGCCGATTCATCGCCCAGGAGTCGCTAGATTCTTCCACGTTTCTTCTTAATCTCACGTGACCACTCTCCAGCGTTCTCGACTTTCCTGCCTCCAGACTCTCTTTATTTTTCTTCTGCTGCTTCTTCGTCCTCTCGCTGTCTACGACGTGCACCAGGAGCCCATGATTATGCGCATGGTCCTCGATCCACCTCTCCACCGCTGGATGCACGTCCAGACTTATAGAAGAATTCCTTCTGACGTCCACGACTTTACTGTCGATTAGCCGTAGGATGGGCTTACGCCGTCCCTTAACACCAGGACGGACGATGTCATGCACCAGGATGCGAAGCTGTCTCACCTCCTCGTCTCCCGCCGACGAGGACGACGTCGATTTTTGGGACAGACTCAATTCCGCTGCCTGTAAGGTCTCTCCGCTGGGTATACTGCTCAAATCGAACGACAGACGAAACCGATGTGGCGATTGGAATTTGTCGTCCAGTATGCTTTCTGAAAAATAAACAATCGACGAGCATGAATAATAACCAGTCCAATGAATTTTCCATCGATAGCTAATAGTTAAATTACAATGACAGTTTAATAACCCTGCGATACTAAACAGAAACAAACTAAAGTAACGAAAGACGCAGAATAAATACAGTACATTAAAGGCCACTTAAATCTTCATTGATTATATCATCCTACGTCAAACAATTTTATTGATCATTAATAGCCAGGAACTTTGCATACATCCCCACTATGATTAATCTAATCGTCTAAATCTCTAAACCCTCTAATTATGCTTATGTAAAATATATTCAAGAATATAGCCAATAGCAAAAATAGATACGTGTCAAAATCTCAAGGCAATTAGAGAAACATTAATCAAACTCTAATTAAACTATTAATAATATCTAGTCGTAAATTATATTTAAATTAGTCATGCGATCTCTTGCCCACGATATCTGGTCTTTTGGATTTTCATAATACAAGAAATACCCTGAACTCATAAGACGCATAGACATAACTTCTATATCTACGATTAGCTATGCTTTAACACCGCCGCGGGATAACGTTCGCGCGTAACAGCAACTCTTATACTTCGAGATATTTCCGAGTTATAAATAGACTCGCTGAGGCTGTTTACTGGTTTTGTGCATTATTAATCGAGCGAACGTTTATGAATCGAAGCGGAGAGCTCATAATCAAGGCGCGCAGGAACCCCGCAATACGAGAGAACAGTCAGCAACACCTTTTCTCTTCGTTTCTCGTGACAATATTATCTTTATCTTTTAAAGGCGTATCCGTTACGCTCGTCTCACCCCGACGACAAAATCTTAAAAGGTTGGTGAAACGAATTTTTGAGGAGACACCTCTCTCTTTCTCTATCTTTACGTCGTTGGTGGGAACGCCGGTTGCCTTGGCGAAAGCCAGAAAATAAGAAAAATAAAAACGAAACGGAGAGGCGAATTCCACGCTTGACCGAAGCAGGCTAAAAGTGTTTTTAATTCTTGAGAGGTACCATATTTCACGATAACGTTGTCTAACGGTCGAAGCACAAAGAGGGACGCTGGAAAAAAAGCCGCTTAGTGACTCACGCTCCTTTTTTTTCTCTTTGCTTAACGGCCAAAAGAAAGAATCACATACCTCCCGTTACCGAAGGATATTACATTGCTCCAGTTAACGTTTTCCCTTACGACGATGAATACCTGGACTTGTTATTGACAAAATCCATATGTCACAATTGAAAATTTACTAGTCATCCACTTTAGCCGGTACTATTGACCAATGCTTCATAATAATCTGTCCGAAGAATTTAACAATTTGTAATAATGTAATCGTACGTAAAATGATAGAGGTATATAAACAACAAAACAGCAATAATTCTATAGCCAATGATTAACGCCGAAGCTACGAGGAAAGTAAGTAATAGTCTTACGGTCAAGAACAATGGCTCCGAGGGTGGTCCTATAGGGATAATGTCCGGATCGGATAATGGATCCTGGTTACCGTACAATTTAGCTGTAACTTATGGGCCTCCTACACCTGGGCGATTCCCATTCGCTGCTTGGGCCTGTAAAAGCCCGCACGGCTTCCCTTACGGGGAGATTCCACGCTATCGACATTGGAACACGCTACGAGCGGTAAAAGGAGGAGTAAGATGATGATGATGATGATGATGATG
>JARPRG010000530.1:185616-202508 GCA_031001745.1 Hartigia nigra
GATGATGATGATGATGATGATGATGGCGATGTTGATGGTGATGAGGAGGTGGTAGGAGGAGAAGGCGGAGAATGCTTTCGTAGCAGGCGAATTTGGGCTATAAGATCATAAGATTTTTTTATCCATTTATTTCGTAGGTCACCAAGCAGTTTTAATCGACAAATCCAGAATTCTTTCGGGCCTCGCATGCCGACATAAACTTTTTATTTCTATTGAGAAGTATGCTTCATTAGAATTCTGTGTATAGCGCTCTTTCAAAGTTTCGAAAAAAAAAAATAATCATTCTCAAAGATCAGCTCATCGATGAAATTTTTATTGGCACGCACCGTAATAAAGCGCAATCAGTAAATGCAGCGTCGAGAGATCACCACAAAGTCCAATACTAGATTACTATTAATAGCGTAGTAAGAAAAAAAGAATGCATAATAATGAAAGTAAAGCAATAATTCGTAACACGAGTAACGTACCATACAAAATTGCAAGAGCTGCAATGTCATGCACCGATGCACATCGATACTCCTGTATTTGTGTCACCTTGAAGGCTCGACTATCAGTGAACTGCGGTCTTGAGCAAACCTTCCCGCACTGATTTTAATATAAGACACATAACCCCAATAAAAGTAATAATGAATTCAAGAAACTTTGCTGATCCATCGAAACAGCATATTCACAGAATGCGTCAATCCAAGGACGCGCCAATGTGTATACACAGACTATCTATAATTACTACTCAAGTAGCAGATCTTCAAATAGAGATGGGTTAAGCAACGCCCAGCCAACGAACTTCACAATTATATGCGTCGATACCTGCCATATTTACTACGTTCCCCTTCTATGTGTTTGGTTTGGTTAACGCCAATTTATCAATATTCAATGCCCACTCGGAGAGGGTGACACCCATCTGCGATATCGTTACCACTTCCTTATCGATCCCTGACCAATCGTACGAGAGAGCAAAGCTCGAACAATAAATTATCAACGCAATACAACGAATATTAGGCTGACGTTGAAATAAAAAAATTTTAACACGTAAATATACAAAACAAAATTATACTAACCAACATGAGTAAAGGAGCGAACCGTATTTGCCGACCTGGCATGAATACCCGGTTTTGCGATATCGGCCATGCCAATGGTGTTCTGTCGTACGTAGAGCTTCTTCAGAGAGTCTGGAACGTAAGACGGGCCCTGAGGTCTCGGCCTTTTAGCAAATCCAAGCAGGGAGAGAAGACTGGCCTCTACACCAGCGATCGCCTGTTCGCGATCCCCGAGCCCGAGGCGTTTCATCGCGTTCCCGTTCACGTTTACACTTCCGTTAGCGTTTGCGTTTCCGCCTGCGTTTCCGTTAACGTGTATCCTTGCGTTTGCCTTCGCGCTCGCCAGCAGCACACCCGCTGCCGCTAACACCAATCTCAGCAGCAGCAACATGCGCATCGTGACGTCAGTCACTGGCACTGCCTCTCCTGTAACAGAAGATTCCTTTATCATATGCTTATTCTATACGATCTTTTAATCCTTTTTCGTTCTTAATGGAATGCAAGGTGGTTTGGAACTGTACAGCGTTACAGTAAAAAATATATAGTACGGCTTGGAGTATTTAATAAACGTTGTGAGCGGCCGAATAACGAACTAAGCTTGTCGATGACGTATTTAATTTGAATAATTCTTATTATCAGATATTGATAATGCAGGAAGGATTTTATATGAATATATATAAGGATACATATGAAGGATTTTAATGCGGAATTTCTGACTCGATGGACTTTTCATCATGTTTCCTGAATAGATATGATTTTGTTTAGTAAATCGAAGCTTGATTTATCCATAATAATGTAACGACGGCCGGCCGGTGTATGTCTCTTTTTATATGTAATTTTTTTTTTTTTTTTATGAAAACCACAGGATCACTGAATATATAATAGGAAACAATATTCGTATATTGACAGATATTTGAAAGACGGGCCCGAGGCGCCACTTGGACGCTGCAACTTTACAGGATCAAAAATTAATGCGCGACTCTAACCAGTCTTGGCAATAATGTCATCGATTATAATGCGAAACATTGCATTCTGACTCAAAATATGTTTACGTTTACCGCCATGCCGTTAAGCTAGACATACTAGTCGAGGCCGAAGCCTTACCCAGGTGTATTATTTTTATGTCTAATGAATTCTCAGCACCGTTCATTCTTACAATTTCAATTTACGTCTTCAATGTCGTATCAATTAGGTCCGAGACCGTTTGCGAGTCATACACTCTCGTGGGATACAAATTACAACGATTGAGATTGAATCGCCTTAGTCATCCTAATTGAGTCAAATAAAATGAAACGTTAGCAATGCTATCTCAATAAGCAAACACAAAATGAATAAATATCCCTAATAAGTAATTCAAAATATTTTTTACAGCAGCAGTCGATCTTAGGCGATGCTTGAAGGAGATATTAATGCAAGTGCAAAAGTCTGACGTGTCGACTTCATGAAAAATTGCAAATTCAAAATTTACTACTGAATTACAAAGAAAACCTACGACTCCATTTGTATTTACAATCTGGTCATTCTTTCGTGATGGCACGACTCTCTAGCGGCCATATTGCTGCGAAGAGTAAGCAGAGACCCCACCGCAGAGAAGCCGGCTATGGAGGAGAACGAGCATAAGGAAGGAAAGAGAGGGATCAGTGGGTGGTAGAGAAGGCCAAAGAGACTATAGTCAGGGAGGAGCGTCTTACTTTCTAGCTTTCTCTGTGCTGGCGTGAGTGTCTTTTGATTTTTTATAGAGAATCACTTAAGGACATGTAATTACGAGCTGCTTCACATGCTTCAGTGTAAGGAGTTCATTCAAGAGAATTACGAATAACACGATATTATCGCACGACTCAATAATATTCTTAAGTATTGACAAAGAAGGGAAAAAGTATGTTGAAAAAGTAGAGGAAAATCAGGCTCCAATGGTTCTATGTATGACTGTGTAGTACGAATCTTCAGAAACACGAACACGTATACGAATACCATGCGAAGACAAATACGACGTTGGAAGTGGAATTCGTGTTGGAGTCAGAAAGGCTGAGACGAAGAGGCGGCGCTGGCTAGAGCCAAGCTGTCTGCTGTCGACCATTGTAATCTGCTCGGCGGATCTCGAGCCGCCAGTGAAGCTGGCCTCTGACCAAGACGCACAATACCGAGGATATGTTCATTCAGTGGCCCTCATCAATTTCGCGACCTGTACGACAGACATGCGTTCCTAGTGCTCAACAATAACTAGATGAATAACATGAAAGGAAAATGTACATTGTTATTTGATAGATGAATGAATACAATGGAACAACGAACCGAAAAAACCTAAGATCTTGTAATAGTTTTTAAGACGTAATAAGAAACCATGTTTTACTACTTTTGATGATCATGACGATGATACCTGGTAGCACCGATGCTCTAGTAGTAGAGAAAAAGGGAGACTGAAAGGGCTGTTTAAAATCCTAGTAGGTAGGCAGGCCAAGGGACAAGGGTAGGTGGAAAACACCTTGGTATTTATTTAGGTAGTCTACTATGTTCAGCTAGGACAGTAGAATTCACCTGACATCTTGGATGGAATCCTCGAGGAGGAGACCGCCCACGTATGGTCGTGATCCGCATACTCCGTTCCACCCACTTAAATATCAATCGTTTCCGGATTAAGAAGTTGTATCTTGTCGCTCTTTGAGACTCCATTAGCACGGTATGATTAAAAGCAGTTATCAAAGGTTACCTGTGATTCAAGCTACTACAGGACCACCCTCAACATCAGAACATCAATTGCTTATGGCATGATTTATGATTAAAATTCATTATGGATCATCAAGATTACTAGAAAACAATATTCCTCCGCAATGTAAACGTTAGTTGGTAATGAAACTGAAGATGCAGTAACTTCACTCTGAATCGATGCAGTGTTAGACACAGGAATGCGGTGCGAGAACACAAGGATAAGGTTGTCGGAGCCTGCAATCGTATGAGGTACGTAGGGTAGGCACGTCATCGTCGAAAATAATTGGACCATCTACGATGAGACAAACAGACAGACAGACAGACTGACAGAAGACCATGCAGGCATCCAGGAAAGCAGTGCCAGGATGTGTTGGTTACAGGTTGGGAGGTGAGTTGAGTTGAACCGAGTCGAGTCAAGTCGAGGCGAGGCGAGTCGAGAGCTGCGGAGATACACGAGACACGTAGAGGGTCCCGCCCGATGTAGTTGGAAGAGGTGGTCGTATCGTAGGATGAGGTGGGAGATGGAATCCGGTGCTTTGCACCGTCGTCGATTCGTAGTTAATGTAAGCGTAAGACAAGGCATAAGAATCAAGTTTTAGCTCACCTAGCTAGCCGTGAGTCCGAAGATTGAGCAGCCACGGCATCTCAGCGAGTCCATGCACTACGGAATCTCACTGTTACCACTTGGCACCACCACTCACCATTCACAACGCAAAACGGGATGGCACTTGTAAAAAAAGAGTCCGAATTCCTCAGCTTCCACTGCCCTCTCTTTCTCTCGCAACCCGACTCACTCTTCGCTACTCTCTGTCTTGCTCTCACTCACTCGCTTTTCAATCTTCTCTCTACATATATATGCTGTCTCTCCCACTCTTTTACTAACTTCTCTTATTCTCTCTTTAATTCTCGTTGAGCAACCTTCTTAATATGCTTTTCCCGAATATCTTTTCGCTCAGGATTCCGGAACCTGGATAAAACTCGAAAAAGGCAGTAGAGTTCTTCTCTACGAACGCATCGCATACACTAAAGTACTTTATAATCGGATAAAAGCACTTTCAATTTGCATTTGCGTCTCCACTTTAGCCGTATATCCAACTATCCACTCGCGTTTATATAAATAGACCTGTAAGCCGATCCGATACGGAATCCGGCCTGGTCAGGTTTCACACCGATACGCACCGTATGTGACTGACAGCACTTGGCTCACTCGTGATGAGATCAGATCGAAGCGTCGTGCTCAATGGTTTGACCGTCACTGCGCTCCGCGAGCAGACGAATCTACGAACGCACGAACCAACGGACGTTTATCCCTAAGCCGGGCTCGAGTACGACTGAGTGCGACTACCGTCTGCACGGCAAACGAGCGAGAGAACAAGTTCCTTGGTATAACCAGGACCGATCCCAACGATCCTCCCCACCGGACAACCAGCCGATCCGCACGATCCACAATCCAGTCGTAGAGGTTTGGGCAGGGCCGCTTCGAACGTGACTCGGGCCCCGGGCCAGAAGGCCCTTTTACTGACCACCCTAAAACTATCTCTACACGCTCCTCCAGTCTTCTGGTTTCCTTTTTCTTTGCTATTACGATTTCTTGCAAATTATTTCTTCTTTTCCTATTGGTCCTTCGTATACACTCGACCGATATTCCTTTTTTCTTTCATTTTACATCCGCAGCCCTATCTTTCTTCTTATACTCTTTCGACCTTACTTTGGAGTTACGCTTCTATCCATGAATCTGTAGGGTCCACTGTAGATCCTGTGGAATGCTGTAGCGTTCATGAACGGATCTAGAATGATTTTTTTAACTTTTTGACTAATCTAGAATTTCGCGTATGTCATTACTCGTAGATATTACTTGATTCTCCCTTGAATACTTCTCAATCACGTGTCGTAATTGTAAATACACATGTGGAAAGACTGGCGCTTTCATTGTGCAGATGGCGCTGCCAACTAAATTGAACACGGGTGACTCTTTGTATCATCACCTGAAAATCATTTGTGACACTTAAGACATTATATGGAATCTCACTTAGACTGCACATCATTACTAACGATCTTTGAAATAAAGCCAAATGTAGGAACTCCGAAGCTATTTATACAGTTTGTGAAAAGAATATCCTTAAGTATATTAACATACCACGCACTTTATATTCTCATTATACTAATCCTTAATGACAGCTAAATTGAATGAATCCTCATTCTAACTATTATTGGCATGGATCTATGAATACTTAGCCTGAAAGCTTTAACACAAGCAGAGATCAAGATCTCAAAGGCTGAAGTTTCCTTGACAGTAGAATGGCAAGGTTCTTCTCTATCTGCTGAATCCCGCTGCGAACTCTAGTGAAAGAATACCGCGAGGATGCCGAACCTTTACCGGTCCTGACATGAAGGACTCGGCCTACCGCGAAGCTCAAAGTGGAGAATGAATTTTAGAAATGCGGCAGCCTTATCATTTTGCCGGTCCCGAGAAGTTCCTCTTTGAGGCACAAAGGCACTCTGCAAGATTATAGACGGGCACGGAAAGAGCCGCAAAAATTCGTATGCGTTTCTGAGTTGACTCTCGACAGAAAGAGCGCCGCTCCGGAATATTTATGGGGTTCCCAAGTGGACCACCCGGTAATTAAAACAACCCTGAAGTTAGGGCGGGGCACCAACTGGCACGATATCCTCACGGCCATTTCTTCCAATCCCTTTCTGCCCTCTCGACACTCCTTACCAACCTATACGCCACACCAGTTCCACAGAACCTCCTCTCAACTTGATGAATTTCTTATGACGTCCCCCACTGAGCTAATAGAATTATCCCGATTCCATTCTTGGTAAATCGTATAAATTCACCAATGACGCAATGCCAATGGATATTTTGAGCTACGGACAATGTAGTCTAAGAATCAAGAAATTCTGCGAATCTCATACCGGTATATATAAATCGATTCCTAAAAAATAACGAACTTCAGATCAATATTTAAATGATATGCATGAGTGCATACTATTTACACTTTCACGGGCGACTGTTATGCCATATTATGTTAAACGCAAATATTGTGAAATTCGTATTTGCACAGCAGGATCCTAAGAAATCGCTGAGAAATGGTCCAGCTCTCTGTTTCCATTTACCAGCAGGAAATCCAAGAAATCGTTACGGTCACAGAAGACAAATGTATTCGCGGATTTTAAAGTCTCACAGATAGAGTTCCTGGTAGAATCGAAAGCCCGGAGAAACTGGACAGTTTGATACTGTCCGTATCATATCTGCTATATAGCTGGTTCCACCGCGTAAAGATATTATTTTATGAGGGCGACAATGCGTTTCTCCATTTCCAAAGCTATCCACTATCGACATGCGAATCTTCATCCTTTTTTCTCTATACCTCCAACGGACTTCCATTATTTCTTGAATACGATATCCGGTCACGTGGGCATGTCTGGCTGTGCCACTTTATAAGAGGCGCGTAAGCAATATATGAAATCATGTGTATACGATATTCAGTGCTTTGCGTATAATCTGCTTATATTCAAGCAATTTCACTAGGAGAGAATTTCAGTTCCAGAAACCAAATCATCATAAAGATTCTCTTATATTGCGAGTTAGGCATTACGTCAATCATCGTGAGAAAAAAAACTAAATCACATGACTCGTGTTCTCCGAAAAAAAAAAAAAAACTTTTTAAAAGAATTTCCCTGCTCTCTAAATACATAAAAATTGTCATTTGCCTAGCCAAATGTCGAAGGTATGGAATTCGATGTCCCAGTATGCGTGACGCCAGTAATAGCGACGGCAATAGATATTCACGAATTTCACGAAGAATCAGCATCACGTTGAGAAAGAAGCTATAAATGTCAGAATGTGAGATATACATATATGGTCTATAGTAAAGTCATATAAACTTTGGCGTGGGTATATTATAATGTATTCTCACTTTTATACGCCATACCCAGATGTGATAATTCATGAAGTAGAAACGCTGGAAGACCGTCGCAATGTCCTAAGCGTCAGTGCCAAAATTCAAATGATAGCCGTTTAAGCGATTATACATACATTAATGTCAATATAGTCGTCGATCTTTGTCCGTAACGAAGGTCATTTCATAAAAAATTACGTAGGTTTTCCCAAGAAATCTCTCATCCGATTGAGCAGTTTTACAAACGGAAATGGTTAAAACGTTGAATTAGCAAGTAGGAAGTGGAAATTGGGCAGACAGCATGGCGCGCACTGTTCCTAACAGGCAGCTGGCATGCCGAAAGCTGATCTCATAGAGACCTCGCTTGTTGGTCTCATCATCTTCCTCCTACTAAAAGTACAATAATACATCAGGACGCCATTGATTTCTCAAGCGATACCATAGCAGCAACAATTTCACGGTCACGATCCAACAGATTCTGATCGGTATCCATGGAATTCTTTCAGGAATTTTTCATGGGTCTATCTAGCAATGTTAAACGCGCTGCGTTATATATATATACACATATATGGCGTTGCTTTCTTTCTTACGTTGCGTTGAACAGACTCATCGCAAATCACAGTTAGAAAGCATCTTTTCTCATATGTATTCTGGACGTACAACAAGGTGATCGTAAGGAGGTAATGCAGCTGCGAACACGCGCTCCTTGGCATTCTAGCATCTGGTGAGAAAAGCCAGAAAGCCACCTGTTCGCCGTCTTGTCAGGCAGCTGGGCTGCGAGCCAGGCTTTCGAGTAAACAGGTAGGTAGATATGTGGGGATTCGCCGCTCACCGGCTTTCGGTGTGAACACACCCTTCTGCTCCACAGATGCTTATCGATGAAATTTCTTACTGGCGAACGAACTGATCGATTAGCTTTTGAAAACTTCGCACGTGGCGATACGTATTTGATTTTCACTTTGATCCTTTACTCAGGACTTTGATTGAGTAATACTTCTTCATCGTTGAATTTCGTATAAAGTGGAGTAAATTTTCTGTCCAGTTTTTAGCTACACATTGCATCATTTTTCTTACTTCTTCGCTGTAAAATATTGTTAGGTATTTAAACAACGGAACCCTACGACAACTGTCAAAATGAAGTATCGTAGTTCAACGCTAGACAATATAAAACCGATCCTAACGTTCCTATTACAAAATCTTAATGAGTCAATTAACATCTCTTGGTACAAAACAACCACAGTAATAAAAGTTCCCAGAGTAATTCTTTCGCTAGAAATACCATTGTTATATGATTTTCTTAAAGAATTCTCCAGTGTCATTTAACATTCTTGTCAATAAACAACCCCGTATTATTACCATTTCCCTAAGGATACCAGTATTCATTATTTCTAGTATTCTAACAAAAGATACAACTTACGTATTCATAAGCAAGTACATAGCATAAAATAAGACACAATATACCATGGAATAGATTTTTCCTGCTGGGATGCGTGGTCTCCGCTGGTAAGCGTTGACCTAAAAGTATTCCAGCTGGTCGTTGGGAGGTATGTATATGGCCTCAGGGAATGTATTATCGCAAGAGAAGGCAGCCAAGGTAGTCAGGCAGCCAAGTAAACGGACAAACAAGTAAGCAACGGAGCAAGCAACCGAGCAAGCACAGCGACCATCCAGGCGAGTAGCATTGAGTGTTCGTGCACGGGTTGCTGCTGCTGGTTGGCTCTATTCTTTCGTTCAGCTTGGCAGACAGCGCGTCGCCCGTTCTCTGCCTTCTGTGCCTCCAACCAACCATGCCATATGTGGATGATTGCTTCGAGTACTTGCGGGTTTGCTGTTTCTTCTGCACGCATCGTTATGCCTGGCGATACGACGATACCGGCTAGTCAAGAGAGTATTTAATTCGAGGGAATTTATTATTACGTAACATTTTAAAAATGTCGATTTCTCATTTTTTGTTTAATTATAAATACGATAAATTACATCGAATTTTTGTTACTGCTAATATTTTGGTAATTAATTTATATTAAGCTGTAGATGACCTTCCTTAATGAATATCCGGTTGAACGGTGCAACGTTTGTGAGGTACAGCAAATAATTTAGAATTTATGAAATACTTTATTTAGTGGGGCAGTAGTATAACTGACAGACGTATAATGACTATAAGAGGATTTCCCGTAATGCTACAATGACCTGTAATAAAAGTTTTCCTGAGTACGTTTCTGCAGAGGTTCTTTCGGTGCAATCTTTGGTAGGTAAACCGGCGTATTATGTATTATGTTGAGAGTGGATTTTAACTTTGTTTCTCTAATGGATCAGTAAATCAGTATAGCTAATTAGTGGTAATTTGTGTGATCGGTAAGGAGTAAATGTTGAAAATATTTTATGGTCTCGGCCTTTATTATATCATTAACAGTGTGAGAATAATATAAACTTAGACCATATTTTTTGGGAATACGGTATCCAGAAGATTTGGTTTGTTGACTTTTCCCATGTTATTTTTTGGAATTTTGTCGACTACCTTCAGTACGGTAGGAACAGCATACTCGGGCAAAGATTTTTTTAAATATTCTCGCAACTGGGATAATATCAACTCAGATCCCTCTCTTACTACAACGATTGCTGCGACCTGCAAACATTAAGTGAATGGTTCATTCCATAAACTTGAATGTTACATATAATTTCGTAATATGAACAGTTTATACCTTTTGTCCCCAGGTAATATCAGGTAATCCAACGACTGCGCAATCCTGAACGTTAGGATGTCCAAAAATTGCAGTTTCCACCTCTAGGGCACTGACTTTATATCCGCCAGTTTTAATGATGTCCACAGAACTGCGTCCCAGTATTTTATATAAATCATTGTTATACTGCACGGTGTCACCTAAAATATTAAATATTTTAAACAATATTTAAGTCTAAATAATTGGCGTCATGTTATATATATCCATGCTAAAAGAATATACAAACAAATTTACCAGTTTTGAACCATCCGTCGCTAGTAAATGCTTTGGCGGTGGCTTCAGGATTGTTCCAGTATTTTTTAAAAACACTGTCACCTTTTACTTCCAAATCCCCGGCGATTGGTTCTTTCTCGTTGACTAGTTTATGGGACCCTTTAGAATTCCCTTGGACGAGAACTTTGGATTGCGAACTACAATTTTCGGTTCTTGTGATTTGCACTTGTGTACCAGGAAGCGGTGTGCCGACGGTGCCTGTAAAATCATTCTGTTATCAACATTTATACTCTGGAGAATTGAAGTATCCAAGCGATTATGATAACAAAAGTATTCAGATGCTTATTTTATTTTGGTATTATAAATAACAGCGAAATTTGCACCTGGAACACGTTGACCTTCAAGAGGATTGGAGAGCACCATACCGGTTTCGCTCATGCCATACCTTTCCAATAGACGATGTCCAGTTATTTCCTCCCATCTGTCGAAAATAGGCTTAGGAAGAGGCGCAGATCCACTGACCATTAACCTAAGGATTTAATAATTCTTGTTATAATGAATTCCTGTTATGACGTCTTCAAAAAACATACAATCCTGTACGAATACGTTCAGGATACAAACCTAATCTTAGTGCTGCATACTGCATGGATATATTCCTTCATTTTAGCATTCTTATTAAATAGTTGATCGTATTCTTGAATGAGTTTCATGTAAATTGTTGGTACAGCCATGTACATATTTACTCTTTCTGTGTTCTGCATGTTTACCGCTAGCAGCTGACCCCAAACACTAGACGTCTCGAATTTTGGTAGCATGACACAGCGTGCTCCAACGTATAGTGGGCATAAAAGGGCATTCACAATACCATGTATATGATGCAGTGGCAAAGTGTGCAAAAGGGCATCCTTCTCTGTCCATTTCCATGCGGATACCAATGCATTTATTTGTGATTGCAAGTTTCGATGGCTTAGTACCACCCCTTTATCAATGAACATCGTTGTATTTTAGTTACATGTAAACAAGTGCAGCGTGAGAAGTATATTATTTTTTTATGAATATTTTGTCTAATATATTAAAGTATCAGTTATATGGTTTTATTTTAATTCTACACATACCTTTAGGCTTTCCTGTTGTACCAGAGGTATAAATGAACAGGGCATCGCTATTATTATAAAAATCGCCCTTTATCCCGGCATCGAGCGTATCTTCTACATCATGTTCGGTAGTGCTCTTATTATTAGCAGTTTTTCCAGCTTTCATAGCAAGAATGCGAAGAGCATCGTCAAGCACTATTAAGCGCCGATTTGTCTTTGCCACGATAGGTTCTAATAAGGGTAAATGCTCTGTGGTAGTAACAATGATTCGTGCATCAGAATCTTTAATATAATAATCGAGAATTGGAGTTGGATGTAAACTACTTAATGGTACAGCTGAAACAAAAAGATGTATTAAAAATATGGAAAGCATAATCTTGAAATATTAATTATGTGAATATTATAGACAATATTATTTCTATTTTACCAATCTGACCGCTCATCCAGCATGCCCATTGTGTTATAACATAATTTGCATCGTTTGGTACTAAAAATGCTACTCTTTCCTGATGTGATTCTCCAAGTATCTCTGACAACTGAGTAGCAAATTGTCGTGAGCTGAGAAACAAGCCACGGTAGGTGTAATCCCCATGTGCATCGCGCAGAGCTATTTTGTCACCAAAGCGTGCTGCATTTTTAAATACTGGTACTACATCATTAGAATTCTACAACAACAATACATTGTAAATCATGAATAAAGTTTTGTCACAATATTACACAAATAAAACTGCGTAAACTCTTACTTGCTGAATATCACCAGCTGAATTTAAAGCAGCATACGACTGCTGCTGTCGAGCAAACACAACAGTATGATTACGAACTGCTGAACCTGCAGCAAAGCGTAATCTGTGAGCCAAAAAGGAGCTCATTTTACGCGCTGTGGGTTACTTCGTTAAAAGCTGTTACTGCTGCTGAAATTCAATAAAATATTAACCTCATATATAGTCTTAATGGTATATTAACTTAATATAAAATCAGCTTGATAAAAGGACAATTTCGTAAATTTCATAATAAAACATGTATTGATGCATTGAAACCGATTTGACAAACATTTTTTTAAAAAAACGTATACAGAACCTGCAAACGGTTCCACCTCTTAGTTACGGCATTACGTCATTGCTCAAAGAATCGTACATAACATAAATACACTCGAGTGTTCACTTATCATAATGTCAGATTTGACGACTTTGAAAAGAACTTACCAAACATATTCGATATTCTTATAATCCCTTTTAAAGACCCTCAGAAGCGAAATGCTAACTACAGAAACGAAGTCTCCTCACCACTGGATACTTTTCAAATCAGATGACAGCGCAGTAGTATCAATGTGGAGCCGCAATAAATTTAGTATCGGTATAATACTGCGTTTAAACAAGCCGCTAATATACTAAGATTATTGCGTCATATTTTTGTGGTGCGTAGAAAAATTAATTTAACTTTTTCATTCAATAATACAAAATTAAATATCATGCAATTGGCGATCTATCGATAAAATAATTTGGCTATGATCGTCATATTCTGTGGGTATACACATGGTATGCAACGATCTTTCGGTGTTTTCTTTTTTGAGGACAAGAGAAATTGTATATTGGTCAATATTCTTAGCCAGTCACGAGGAATCTTGTGACTGTTTAGATTATTTTTAACAAATGCGTAGAACAAATTTCATTGATGCCAATGGGCTTTTGCTCCTTTACTACGAAGATAAGATACGAAAATTTCTGAACAAGCAGAAAACATTCACCTTTGATGTATCTGCAACACTTTACAAGTGTAAAATTTGAATGCAGAGATTAATAATGTACTTTTTTAATCCAAAGTATTAAAAAAACCAAATACAGTCTATTAACTTTAGGTCCGCTTTACATTGCTGAGTTTTGGCAAGTCCAGAATCCACGATTGATTTCTAAGAAACTAGATGGCGACTGTGTTTGCCATGACAGTTTATAGATTTAGGTTAAGGTTTACAAGAATTTATGAGTTCCAGAAGTTTGCAAGTCTCAGACCCTTGCTAATTTGTTTACACGAGAAGAGGCGACGAATATTTAGGAATATTCTGAATTAATGTAATATATATTTTGAGAATTATATCAAAATGGATGAGGATTTGCGTACTTTATGGTGTGGAAATCTTAGTGAAAAAGTGACGGAGGATATTTTGTACGAATTATTTCTACAGGTGAGTATTGTTTTGGTCTATACAAAAACGATCAACAATCAGGATAGTATTACGAATATGCCGTAAATAAATATGTAATGATGTAAATTTATTATAATTGTTTTAAACGGTAGAGTAATATAGTATCTTTTATGTGCTGCAGGGTGGCCCAATACAAAAGGTGTCGATTCCCAAGGACCGTGATGGAAAACAAAGAACGTATGGCTTTGTGACATATAAGCATATTAATTCAGTAGCATATGCATTAGATCTTTTTGATGGTACAGTATTATTCAACCGTCCACTAAGTATGAAGAAAAGAAATAACACTGAAATGGCTCCAGTACATACACAACCGCAGGAGCAAGCTCATAATCTTAATCATTTACTTCAGTTAGGAAATCAAATGCTATTAGGAAATCTTGTACAGGATTTGAGAATGCAAATGTATAATGTATATGTGCCACCAGGCGTAATGTCATATCCTAGTCAGATGAATACTTATCCAGGTAGTGACGATAGGAGATCTCAAAGATCACATCCGTACCAACGCGATTACGAACACGACAGGCATTCTCATAATCGAAATCACAGGTCTCACAGAGATAGGCAACCTGTTGAAAGGGGAAGTAATTACTCTAGGCATAATAATAAAAATTCCAGGAGAGATGGCCGAAAGTGAAACTTTGTTTTCAGTATATAAAAGATGTAAGCATAAAAATTATTTGATTAAAATGCTAAAAGTTAGTTGATAAAGACAAGATATCACCAAGTGATTGCATCATAAAGTACAATGAACATCTATAATCTTGATTATACAGAATTCCAATATTAATATTAGGAACGATAAATAGAAAATACAGGCAGAAATATATTTTTAATGCAATCATAATGTATTTAAGAAATTAATTTCAAATTATTGATGCTATAAATACATCATTCGAATAAATCTCTTTTCATTTACAAATACTTTACTTTTACTCCAATGGTACCACGTGATATCACAGTAACCATTGGATTTATAATAAATCTATAGTATATAATATTATTTGGAATTTCAAAAACAGAATGTAAGAAATAATATAATCAATAGACATTATTGTCCCATGCGATCTAATATAACAAAACATTGGGCAGGTTGGTTCGCATATAAATAGTTTTTCCCACAAATCATACTGTTCATGGTATTTAATACTATGGAGACTTATACTTCTTTGCAATTCACATATACTAAATGATTCTCTTTGATTGACGAATTCGATTGCGTCAACACGATTAATCCCAAGATTTCCAGCTACAATACCAGTAGTAAAAACATCCTCCAATTTTAAAAAAGTAGTTTTCAATGATTCTTTATATAGATGATGTATAGTGTCACTGGATATTAAATATGCAGGGCCTGTTAAGAAAGGTGGAAACACAGGCTGTTTGTAATTCATCAACGAAACATAATATTTACTGTCTTTATCACGATGAGGCATAGTGTTATCAGACAGTCTACCGAATATAACATTCCTAAACTGTGCATGAACTCTAACAAATGTCAGTAGTCGAGGCATGTTGATAAAGACATCATCATCCGTCTTTAATACAAATTGTACCTGAGCACAATATGTGTCTACCCATTCTAAAATTGACACTGTCTTCAATGTTAAATTTGTATAGCTATCCAGAAAGTTACCACGTACAATGTCACCAAATACTACTTGCTCATGTTTGAGCTTTTTCTCTAAATAAATATCTGTTGTTGTACCCAACATAAATAATACACTGACATCTTTACGATGGTCAAAAAGACCCCATGTTTCTCTGATAGCTTTTCTGGCAGTATAATGCATTGGATCTGATAAAGTCATAACTACTAATTTCATGTGTTTACCGAAGTCAGGACATTTTTCTGGAATGGAAACAGAATGTCCTGGGCTGTACATATTTCGGATTAACTGACTATTTTGAGACAGTATTGTATTATCTACATTTACTATACTTCTTATTAGACGTTTCAAGGAATTTTGAGTTACGAATGAAGAATCCGTCACATTCAGAAATGAATGAGCAATCATCAACGTTGGAGCATGTCGAATATTTTGAGTTTCCTTTTTAATTTGTATGCTGTTAATCGAAAAATACTTATTCTCTTGCGCCATTATGGTTTTTTCAATTTTTTGAGCAGTTGCAGTCCGATTGTAGTAAGTCGCGTAACAAAATACTCCAAGGATCTGTAGCCAGCGAAATAAGAAGTCAAAGGCAGTGATGGATTTCGGTTGCATGGTGTTTCAACAAACAATAATCTTCTAGACATTGTATTTATATCATCTTCAACAACGAAATAGAGATTTTCCACTGTAAAGATATATGAAAGTCAAGTAATGAAATGTGGTACGACATACGTTCATACATAATTCCAAGTTAAAATTACTTTTAAAAGTAAACGCTTTGTCTTTTGGCTTTCTGGAAACTCCATTCTTTCAACACGTCGATAAATCATCCCAAGTCATTGGATATGACAATTTTTATCCTACAGATATTATTTTTATACGCTTTGAAACACTACAGGAGAAATTGGTTACAAGAAAAGCGATCTTCATATCAATTTCCTGTGACTTGATCTTGTCTCTTATCATTTATTTTATCGAATTTTAAAAACGTCAATTTTATAACAAACTTTTGACACGGGACGTCGAAGATATTTATTTTTATTTTCTGTCAGTAAACGCGCAGCTTTTTCTGCAAGCGCTACCACTGCTGCATTTATATTTGCACTAGGAAGTTTTGGCAGAACTGATGCATCAACTACGTAAAGATTTTCCGTTCCATGTACCCTGTAGTTAATTATGAAAATAAATTCTGTAATACATAATTCTATGCAAAAATTAAAATAGGCTCAGCTAGACTTACCTAAACGATCGATCGACAACACTTCCCATTCGACATGTTCCTGCAGGATGATAAGATGTTAAAGTTAAATGACGAACGTAACATTCCCAATATTCATTACTGTCAAAAATTTCAGCTTCACAGCCTGGGAAATTCTTTTTATA